>JAODAL010003664.1:0-169438 GCA_025379985.1 Phyllomedusa bahiana
GCCGCCCCTCATGACGTTTGGTTTATGGCGTCACTTAGGCGCGATCGCGCGCGCTCTTATGTGCAGTCCAGCATGCTCCCTCGGCGTCTCCATTACCTGGCCACTGCTGGGACACCCTTACAGGGTGCGGGACATATTTGTTCCTGCATTATCATGTTTTGCAGGACTCTTCTATGAGGCTATTGGTGAGTGAATTCATGCATGAATGTTTCACTATATTATGCAATTTTCGTTTGAGTTGTTTTTGGTTTTCTATCTAAGGCTCTCTATTCATTCATTTATTTTTGTAGATGCCTGAACCCTATTTTGTGCTGCCTATCTCGCATTCTCTTTGTAATCACTTGGAGGTTGCGTGAGTATATCTTTTGTGCGGCTTATGGTGAGGTAACTTTTAAGTGCATCAGTTGCCACTTGATATTGCATCTGGTTTTTGTACCTGTCGGTCCCTGCTCCTCATCATCCCCTGATGCGATTTATGTAGGAGGATCGAAACATGTTGGGATAGGATCTATAGGTTTTCCTTAGGGTTAGTGTTTGCAGGGTCAGGCTCCTGCCAGGACCGCCCTTATTGGGGCGATTTTCCTGTTTGTGTTTAGGTGAGGGTGTAATAGCTGCCCTTCTTGGGGCTCTATAGGGATTTTTGGTAGTCCTTGTCCCCTACGTGTGCCTTCTAAGGAGTGTGTTTATCATTATTATCATTATATTTTTTTGTATGTGCACTCGTGTGTATTTTATACAATTATATTTATTAAAAGTTATGTTTTAAAGGCCGTTAGTTCCTCTTCTTTGGTTTTTGTATTTTGGCTTTTGAGGAGCATTCTTTATCCACTATACTTGTGGGTTTTGGTATTTTCACATAAACGGACTTTTAGTGCAACATGTCAGAAAAGAGGCTCCACCATACCAGTTTTAAGGTGCATTAAATTGATGCATAATGCGCCTGAATGAATGAACCTGTCAAAAATCTGGCTTCTGGTATACCTTGCATGATATAAGTGATGCAAGTAATCCAGGTGTATAGCAAAATGCAAGCATATAGCTTATAATGGCTTGAATATTTAATGTGCCTTCTTTAGGTGTCGTACCTGGTGTATATTGCGCTTAGTTTTTTGGTGTACTACAGTTCATTTATACAGAAAATAGGGCTTCAACAGCTTTTTGGCACAAAATACACCAAAATATTACAGTGGGTTGCCAAAATATTCCTAGCCCTTGAACTGTTTCTTATTTCTAAATGTTACAGCCACAAATGTAAATGTATTTTATTGATACTTTATATGATAAATACAACGTAGCAATATTTGTGAAGTGTAAGGAAAATTATATGTGCTTTTCCAAATGTTTACAAATGAAAACACTGAAAAGTGTGGTGTGCATCTATATTCAGTCCCCTGAGACAATACTTTCTAGGACCACCTTTTAGCTTAATGACAGCTACACGTCTCTTGGGGTATGTTTCTACCAGGTTTGCACATCTACAGACTGGAATTTTTACCCATTCTTCTTATAACTATGACTGTATGTTCAGGGTTAATGTCCCGCTAGAAGGTAAACCTACGATCTAGTCTCAAGTCCTTTGTAGGTTTTCTTCAAGAATTGCTATATATTTAGTTCAAACTATCTTCCCATTAACTCTAAGTAGCTTTTGAGTCCTTACTGAAGCAAAGCCTCTCCTTATCTTGATACTTTCATCACCATGCTTCATGGTGGTGATGGTGTGTTCAAGGTGATGTGCAGTGTTGGCGTTCCTCCACACATAGCGTTTGAGATTTAGGTCAAAAAGTTAAATTTTTTCTTCTCACCTGACCAGAGCATCTTTATCCACATGCTTGTAAAACAGGACTTCTTAAGACTTACTTTCAAAAAGGCTTTCTTCTTGCCACTCTTCTATAAAGGCCAGATTTGTGGATTACACGACTAATAGCTGTCCAGTGGACAGAATTTCCCACCTGAGCTATGGATCTCTGCATTTCCTCCAGACTGACCCTGGGCCTCTTGGTTGCTTCTTTAATTAGCACCCTCCCTGTCTGGGCTGTCAGTTTAGATGGACAGCCATGTCTTGGTAGGTTAGCTGTTGTGCCATACTCCTTCCATTAATGAATGATGAATTGAACAGTGCTCTGTGAGATGTTCAGAGCTTGGGCTATTCATTTAAAACCTAACCCAGCAACATACTGTGCCACAACTTTATCCCTGGTGTGTTTCATGGTTTTCATGATGCCGTTTGTTCACTAATGTTCTCTAACAAACCTCTGACACGTTTACAAAACAACTGTAGTAATAGTGAGAATAAATTACATACAGATGTACTCTGTTTACTGATAAGTTGACTTCCAAAGGCAAATTGTCACACTGGATTTTATTTAAGGATATCATAGTACATGGTATTTTGGAGCTCCAAAGAAAGCTCAAAGTGAGTTTCCCAAGCTTAAAATATGAAAAATGTTTATTTCACATAATTAAAAAAATTATATCAGTAGCCCAAAAACATAACCCTAAGGGCATGGAAAAAAGTTTTCAGCTGGATTTACAGACGGTTTTTGGTTTTGAAAGCCGTCTGTAAACCGGCTATCAACCTTCTACATAGACCTTAATGGAAAATTAATGCAGCAGTCCCCATTGCAAGGATTTTCCACCAGCCAGTTTTTGTAGGCAGACGGCGGTCCGAAAAACATAGAACATGTTCATTCTTCCGCTCGGTTTTCGGGCGGAACATGAACATATCAGTGCGAGGGGGAGGACTTGAATCCACAAACCGCAGAGAAAAGCCATCCCCCTGCGTGCCAAAAACAGACCAAATACCGATCAGGATTTCCCAACCGGTATTTGGTCTGTACCGTGTAAATGGACCCTAAGGCTGTAAGACATGTGTACACATAAATTTACGCATTTACACATTTCAGAACAAACGTTCCTTTATCACAGTACATGGATTAAATAAATATGCACACCACACTTTTCAGTTTTTGAATTTTCTTTACACTTCACAAATACTTGCTACTTTGTGTTGCTCTATTGCATAAAAAAAATCAATGAAATACTTTCAAGTTTGTGACTGTAACATTAGATGCCCCAGTCAATTGCGACCGTGGTAACTAAGGAGAAGACCTGTCTGCATTGGCACCCCCACAAGGTGATTGCAGGGTGCCAACACCTTTCCTAGCAACCCGGAAGTCTAACAAAGGCTTCTGGGTTGCATGTGAAATCACTACACCTCACTGTGCCCTAAAGGCACAGCCAGGCATAGTAAGTGACATACAGCTATGTACTGTTCTATATTTTAATCTCGGAGCCCCTGACCTCCAAGAGTAGATTTCATCCATCTATCTCGGGAGTTCTGGTTAGGAATAGGGAATTTAAATTGTCACTTTTCGCAATGAAATTTTGTTGTCCTTGACTTATCTCAACTCAACTCCTCTCTCTCTAGCTTGCACAAACTCATTCTGGATGAATTTGGAAGACTTTTGGGTTTTAAAGTAAATACGTCAAAGACTGAGTTTCTTCTCCTCAAGATTAGTCCCAAAAACCTAGCAAAACTGTGCACTAAATTGAATCAGAAATGGCAGATCTTCTCATTGTAATATCCGGATGTTAATCTTACACCTAACCATAGGTCATTATACCAAGCCAATTTCCCCTCCCTTTTCCACGAATATACGGTTATTGTTGTTGAGAAAAATTATATTCTTTCATTTTTTGGACGAATTACCAAAACTCTTATACCTCTTTGACATGCTTCCGGACCCGGTCCCTCTTAGAAAACTGTAGTCTTTACAGGCTGTGGTTTTTAGATTTATATGGGTGCATGGCCATTATAGGGTTGCTAAAGTACTGATGACAAACCTAGAGGAGGCCTAGCTGCCCCAATATTCTAAAAATTTCAATAAACATTAAATTTTAAAAAAAAACAGGGGGGCAGGTAAAAAAAATGTAAAAAAAGTAAAATAAATAAATAAACAAAAAAGTAGTAATACACAAAAAAACCTGGGGTTTTAAAAATTTCAAATGTGAAAATAGCCCCCCACCAAAATTTTGTTTTTTCAAAAGCCAAATGCACCTTGCCCCAATAAGCCCAAAATTTAACATTTTTAAAAAAACCCACATAAAAGGTTTATCCCAAATTTAAAAGAAATTACAAAAAAAATTTTTTGGGTTTTTTTTTTCTAGGTTTCCCCTTGTAAAAATGAACATTTTTTAAACAAAAACGCATTTTAAATTGGGAAAAAAAATTTTTTTTTTTTTTTTTTCACACCAATTAAAAAAATTTCCCTGTGAAACACCGGGGGTTAAATATACAAAACTATATCCCTAATAATTCCAAAAAAGGGTGTATCCCCAAAATTTAAAGGTTTTTTTTGGGGTGTTTTTTAAAATTTTTTGGGTATCTCGGGGGTCCCCACAAACCTAAAAATGGCACCTAAAGAAAATCCTAAAAAAAAATGAGCCCCCGGGGCGTGCCCCTAATAGGGCCGCGGGGGACGGCTTTCTCCAGCCCCGCCCTTCATAAATTACTTGGCCGACCTACCTACAAAAATTTGGGAAAACTTTAAAGGGAAGAAACCCAGACGCCTTTTTTTCCCGTCCCCCGCTTCCCAAGGGACACCCGGGAGTTTTCCCTGAAAAGCAGCACCCCCCCCCAACCCGTCCTGCCCGCAAAAAGGGAGAGGCGCGGGGAAACCCTTGGCGGCGACGGCATAGCAACGCGGACCCCCAAAGAAACCCCCCTCCCCCACCCGCCTCCCTGGGGGACTGCCCCTCGGGCCGGGGAAATCCGACACCTCTCCTCCAACCCCCGGGAACTCCCCGCCGGGGACCCCCGGAACCCCCCAAGCAGGGGACACGCACTTCCCGGGGAGAAGGAAAGTTGGGCGCCCCGGCCTCCCCGCGCGCCAAAAACCCCTCGTTTCCCCTTTCCCGGCCCCACGCTGCAGACAACCGATCGGCCCCTTTGGGGAGCGCCTGCCTCAGAACTGGCCGGCCCAAAGACCCCCGAGCTGCGCCAAAAACCGGGGGACCCGCCCCCTGGAACCCCCCGGGCTACACCCAGGTCGGCAGCCCCGGGACCGGCGGTCGGTCGGGGCCCAAAAGGTCCCGGGGTTTGGGTGGGGGCCCGCAGGACCCCCCTTCAAGCCTCCATTCTGGTCTCACCAGTCCCATCACCCGGGTCTTATGTCCCCAAATTTTTCAGGCCCCCATGGCCCTAACCCTGTCCACCAATGAACTGGAGCTAATAATACCCCCATCCCAGGCCGCAAGGGCCCTGCCCCTAAACCCCAAGGGGTTTTTGGGCCCAAAAATTTGAACCCTTATTTTGGGGACCCAAAGCCCAAAGACAAAGGGGAGCTGGAGCTCCCCCCCCAAAACAGGCCCCCTTTCTGCACCCTAAACCAAACACGTCCTCCCATCCCTGCTCACCCCCGCCTGATCCCGGCCCCACCCGCCATTTTTCCCCAGATACAGACCCTCCCCCCCGATGGTCTACTGGCCCTCCGGGGGGGGAAAACCCCCCCCGGGCTCCCCTGAGGAAGCCGACCGCAGTGGCTACCACCTCCCCTACGCCCCTCCTGGGCGCCCCCCACAGGTGAAGACGCTCCCCTATTTCCTCCCCCACCAGTCACGTCCCCAAAGCAGCTCCAAACCATATTTTTGGTCCGGGCACACCCGAAGCACCTTCTTGAAACCACCCTGTAGGGGAAAACCCCCCTATTAGCTCATCGGCCCCTTTTTTGGGTCCCTTTAGGGAAGACAGAAAAACCGGTAACGCCCTGCCCTTTAACAGATTTAACACCCAAAACCCTTCCAAAAAAATTTCTTCCCGGCCCTTGGCTAAGCACATCATTACTGAATGCAAACAAGAAATCTCTCAAATTCAGATCTAAAATTATCCCCCTTTAAACTCTAAATTTCTTCTTTAAACCCAAAATCTCAAAAAATCAAACCCTCGCTGACTATGCAAGGCTCCCCCAGTCCCCCTCGTCTCAACACCCCAAAACCCCCAGTTTTTTGCGCTTCAAAAACAATAGTAATGACCCGGGAAAACAGGATCGGGCCGGAAAAACTTTAAAGGGTTCGGGGCCCGACCTGAAAAAAATTTTACATCTAACGACCTCCTCCCCCCGGTCTCCCCAAAGGGATTTTTAAAACGCCTGTTTTGGAAAGAAATCCCTTTTCCAATTGAAATCGAAAAGACCCCACAGGGCATTTTCCCCCGCCCGCTGACTTTAAAACCCCAATAAACCCGGGGACGTCACTCCCGGGGAAAAATTCTACCACGAAAAAGATACCCTTTGCCTAGGGCCCCCCCAAACCGACAAGAACTTTTTTAAAGGGACCACTCCAAATCCTCCTGCTTCGGGATCTCTCCGGCACACCTTGGCCCAAAGAGCTCCCCAACCCCCCCCAAATTTCTGTGTGCGAGAGCGCCTTTCCCCCTTTTAACCCTTTGGGGGGTTTCCCCTTTGCTCTTTTTTAAAAATCGGGGTGAAAAAGGGTCTTTTGCAATTCGATCTCCTAAAGACCCCCCTCAATATTTCGGGAAACCCTAAACATCCGGGATTTAAGTTTTTCCCCCGGGGCCCCCTCTCCGGGGCTCTGCCACCTTCACCCCAAACCCCCGGGTCCCGGGGGAAGGGCGGGGGCTCCCCCCAGGGAGGAACAAACGTCGTCAACCCCCGCGGGGAAACCATAACGGGGTTTCCCAATCCCCCGTGAATGGGAGGGACCCCTCTTTTATGGGGGTTTAACATGTTTCGGTCCAGAGACCCTCGATAAATTCCCCTTGGGGACTACGGTTGTCTAATGGACGCTGTTGCTTTTTCCCTACCCCCCTAAACCTCAACGGTCCCCCTTCCTCCCTTCTTAGCTCCATTTTCATTGTTTTCTAAACCTTTGTCCCCCCTCCCCATTTCCTCTCCCCTTCCCCTTTTCACCCCCCCTCCCTTCCCCCCCCCCCCCTTTTTTTTTTTTTTTTTTTTTTTTTTTTCTTTCCCCCCCCCCTTCTTTTTTTTTTTTTTTTTTTTTTTTTCTTTTTTTTCCCCTCCTTTTTCCCCCTTTCTCCTGCCCCTAACCTTTGCCTTTTTCCCCCCAAAAACGGGAGTTTCGCCACTCCCTACCTCACATTGGGGTTGGGCCAATACTACATGGACATGGAGTTTCGGATATTTCCCCGTTTTATATTTGCCGCTAAAATTTTGGGTTTGTTTCCCCCCCCCCAATAGATTCGGCCCCCGGTATAGCTCTTTTTTTTAAGGTTTTTGGGGAAACTTTTGGCTCGTGTTAGCCGAGTTAAAACAGTTCCACCCGGCGGGCCCTTTTGTGTTCCCTGCTTCCTTTTTGTGTGGGGTGGGGCGAGTGTTTTGGTAGCAAACCCTTCCCTCCCCCCCTCCCCCCCAAACCCATTTCCCCTTTTTCCCCCCCCCTTCCCCTCCCCCTGCCCACTAGGTGAGCCGGACTTATGGCGGACAAAACCTGTTGCCTCCTTCAATCCCAAAGGGCCCTTTCAATATCCCCCGAAACGATCCCAGGTACTAAAACCTTTTCCCACAAAAAACGAGTCCAAATACTTTGCCCTTCCCAGGAGACGCACTTCAAAGAAGGTCATGTCCCTAATAAAGGGAAAATAAATATTATACCGCATGGTTTTTTGCGAACTGCCCGGGGGCCTTTCCGGGGGGTGGCAATAGTCTTCATAAATCCTAGTGCATCGGGATCCGGGATGCTGGACAACCGGGCAATGGGGGCGCCCCCCCTTAAAAATTTTTTTTTCCTTGCCTAGGGGGCGTCCCTTTTCCTTATCCAATTTTTTAACGTCCCAAATCAGGACAAGGCCCCGGCTTTTTTCCCATTTAAGGGGAAAATTGGGCCCCCCCTAAGTTTCAGGGCACAATAAATTTTTGTGGGGACCTTTAAAGCAACGTTGGACCCCGGGCCTAACAATTCCCCCGGAAATCCATACTCTCTTTATTCTTTAATTAAAGCTATCAAAAAACCTTTACAACCCCCCCCTACAACCCTTTTTGATTTTTTGGGGCTGCAGCCCTCCCGGGGGTAAAGGGTTTTTTGTTTTTTATTCCCAACCCCCCCTAAGTCTATAACCCCTGGACCCATATTCTGGTATCACATGAAGGGGCCCTGTCGTTGGGTCTCCCCCAATCCACACAGTGGGCAATAAATTTTTCCCATCGAAACCCTGCACCCTTTTTTTTGTTCGTTGAAGCTTTCCCCTTTTGCCCCTAAGGCCTTCCAGGTTTTGGCGCCTCAACGAATCTCTGCTGGGGGGACCCCGTCTGTGTGGGGGATATCTCTAAGGGCACTTGCGGGCTTTGTCCAAGACCATAAAAATGAAACTCATCTCCACTGATCCATGGGGAGGCCCCCTAATGTGTTACCGGGGCGTTTCCCATCAGGCTGGCCCGAGTTGAAGAGGGACAGGGCGTCCCCAAAATGCCCAAACCCGCCCCATCAAGGGGCCCCATGCTGGAGCTTCCAAAATAAACAGCTCTGGCGGGAGACACCCTGCCCAGATTTCTTTGGGAGCTAGGTTTTTGGGGGTGAAAACGTTTACTGGAGGCTTCGTTGGGAAAAAAATTTTTTTCCAGGGCCCCGTAAATCGCTTATATGATTTTAAATACAAATGCGGACAGAGCAACGAGAACATTGCGAAAAACGTAATCTACAATACCCCAAAAACCCCAGATCAGGGCTGGGGGGGGGAAAAGGTTTCCCCTGGCACATACACGGGGGAAAAAGGGAAAACTTTTTACGCCTTCCCATTCTAAACTGTTCAATCCCCCAACAACCCAAACCCCCCTTTCCCCCGCGTGGCCAGCTTTCCCCGCTCCTCCTCCAGGTTTTTCCTAAGGGAATGATCTTTTTCAGTTTTTAATCCCCAGTTTAAAAGATTCAACTTTTCTCTGGCATCCGGGGTTTTACCGAGTGGGAAAAAACCGGGCCCCCACGGGTTCACAGAAAAAATTTTATAAAAACCTTCAGGGGGAATTTTGGGGGGGGGGCCCCAAAAAAATCCGTGCTTTTTAAAAAACCCCCTTCACCAGAAACCCGTTCCCTACCTCTGCGATGTTAGCCCATTTTTGCCTGATAAAACCCAAAACCCGGGAAGGAACCCCCCACTTTCAAAAATTATCGCCCAAAAACTTTTTTAAATTTTTACATTAAGATTACGCAAAACCTTAGCGAACAGGGCTTAATACGGTGCCCTTCCCCAATTTTTCGTGTAACCCCACCAAGTGGGTTTTTTTCCCAGGACGGGAAGCTCGGACAATACTCTGAAAACCCTTTTGGGTATCATAAAACCAAAGCCCAAAAATTAAAAAACCCCTTTTTAAAGGGTCCCCCATCGCGGGCGCCGAAAAACCTTTTTACAGATCTCCCCGGCAAACCCTGGCCGGGTACCACTTCGGGGTCTAGGGGTGGGAAACCCATTTTTACATCCAAAATTCAAGGGCCCCCCAACCCCAAAATCCCCCCGCCAAAACTGGGAAAAATTTAAAGGTACCCTATCGGGCTCTTTTTCCGAACCCCAAAAAGGTACAAGGGAAGGTTGTCCTTTGTCGCCTCTCCCCGTACGGGCCGGCAAAGGAGAACCTGCTCTTTGGCGGGTACCCTGCTGACCAAAAGGGGTTTTCGGGTGTTTTCTATCGGCGGGGGCGAATAAAAAATGTTTTCCCCTTTGCAGATGACCTCCTAATAAAAAACATAACCCATCCCCCTCCGCCCCCTTTCCTTTTTCCCCTTTTGCCCCGTGCTCCAAGCCTTTTTCACATGGTCAAACTTCAAAAATTTTAAAGTCACCAAAACCGAAGCACTAAGCCCTTTGGGGGTCCCCCCTCAGTCCTTGCTCCAGATTCAACGAGATCACCCCCTTTTTGGGGGCCTTCTAAGGGCTTGTCTTATTTGGGGAAATTTCTTTTTCCCCGGCCCCTTACGAACTTTTTTCCCCCCCCAATTTTCCCAGGGTTTTTCTTAAAACAAAAAAGCGGGGTCCCAAATTTCCCGGACAAAACGGTGCTTTTTCCCCTTTTTTTTGGGAAAGGGGCAATATCCGAAAAAGTTTCCCTATTTTCCTCTATTTTTTTTTCCTTTTGCAAACAATCCCAATCACTATTTCCCAAAATCCTTTTGGAGCCGTGTACAACGCCTTCACCCCTCATTCGTCTGGCCCCCCCACTCGCCCCAGATTATCCATGTCACTTTTTAAATAACATAAAACCCTTTGGGGGGTCTAGGGCTCCCCGACTGTAGGGGAAAAAATTTCTTTTTCCGAACATACCCCTAGGGGGATTGGATAGGGGGGCCCCAATTAAACGGAAAACTCCTGGGAACCCGTAATTTGCGGTAGGGGTAATTTTATTTGTCGCTCGCGTCGCTTCCCTGGGTCGGGGCCCCCGCCCTTCAAACCGCTTTCACGTCTCATTTTTTTGTTAAGCACACCCCGACATCAGTTATTCTCATAAGAGGTACCAAACCCCAATTTAAGACTGGTTTCCCCTTATGCCGATTTCCCGGGCAACCCCTTTAACTTACCTGGAATGGGCCCGCGTTCCTTTTTTGGGGGCTTTTAAGCTAGCCCCTTTGCGACTTCATCAGGTGATGGCTGGCCCCAGATTATCCCATTATCAGGTCTAGAAGCCCGGGAAAAGGGTTTATGCTTTATCAAATTTCCCCTCCCTCCAAAGAAACACTTTTTTTCCCCCTTTTTGGGGAAAAATTTTTCCATGCACAAAGACCCCTTACTAAATTCGAACAACTATATCAGCAAAAACCCCCCCCCCAGGGCATGCGATATCCCACACTGAACTCTGAGTTGTCCGTTGGGGGACAGGGTAACTCTTCCACCTTATTGTGCGGGATGGGGAAAAAAAGACTTGATCAGAACTTCTCCCCCGAGCAATTGGGGATAAGTTTTTGAGCTCACTCATTAAAAGGGGTTAAAATGCAAAAAGAGCCCAGAAAACAAGTTTTTAAAATCCTGACTCCCTGTACAAGGGGCCCCCATTACTTCATAAGTGGTTTCCACAAGTCCTTAAAAATTGCTGGCGCTGTGGGACCTCTAAGGGACCATGCTCCACAATGGTTGGGCTGCCCTGTCTTTCGGCTTCTGGAGTGCAGTGTATCGTGTCTTAAGACGTCTCCGGGAAAACTATTCCTAAGGGCCCCGGGAGCAGCCTACTTTTTATGTTTAACAAAGGCCCCTCCACCTACAAGAAATCCCTTTTTTGGCACCTTCTGCAGGGGGCTAAACTGTTGTTCCCCAAACCCGGGAAAACCCCCTGATCCCCCCACAATTGAAAGTGGTAAACTGAGGTTCCCCCCAGGTCCCTTTTAATGGGTAGCTACAACAGAAAGCAGGTTCAGGTGTTGAAACCGGACATGGACCCCCCTGGCAAAAATTTCCCGGCTTTATCCCTTCCCCGCGCCAGTTTTTGGCTAGACAAATAAGGGGCTTCCAGAAATCTTGACTCTGCAAAACCCCTTTACCCCCTGTCCCTTTTGCATCTCGCTTCCCCTTCCCCCCCCCTCTCCTCCCTTTAAAGACTGCGGTATTATGGTTTTTAAAATTTTTGGTTTTTGCTTTGTTTTGATATTTACAACGGTCAAAGGCTTAGCCTTACACCTTTGTTCAAATTTTTTGTTAGACATTGGGGGGACCTGTCGCCCTCCTACCATTTAAGCCACTGACTGCTCTTTGTTATCGTTTTTATCACTATATCTGGGCCCCATTGCTTTAAAAAACTTCTTATTGACTTAATTTTCTCAGACCCCCACAAAAAAACTCCCCGCCCCTTTCAAGGGGTTACATCATTTTAGCCGCGGGGTTTAGTTAAAACGCTCCCTTTAAAACACTTTCCATGAGACTAACCCCGGTTGGGGGAAACAAAAGTTTATCGCAAAAACTGCTTAACATTGTTATTTATTCCGAAATAGCAATTCCCCAAATTTGACAAAATCTGTATTGGGCCCTTTTTTATTACCCTATTCTTTAAAAGTGTGAGTTTTTATGCCCTTTAAAAAATAAAAACTTTTAAAAATGAAAAAGAAAAAAAAAATGAGAACCCCCAAAATCCCGTAGCCTCCTCCCCCGAGGGTTGTGGTTGATCAAATAGCAAAACTAGGGCCCCTTTAAAAGGGAAAATCTATACAAAAAAGGGAAATCAGGGGAATTGTATTTTCTTGGTAACATCTACCATGTTCCAGTGAATAATTACTAAAAATCTGAAAAACTTTGTTTTTAATTCGGTGAAACAGCCTATGGGTTTAAAAACTTTTTAATTGGGTGTTTTTGAATACTTTAAGGGTTTTTCAGTTTCTTTTGACCCGGGGTCCCTTTTAATTTGGGAAAGTTAAATTAAAAGGCCCCTCAAAGCCATATTAGAACTGGAGAGGTGTGTAAAGAAATCTATGTTAGCAATGATAGATGAGACACGTGATTCAGCTGAATAGCTTCCATAGATTTATTAACACTTTAACTGGTACAGCACATTATATGATATAATGATAAAAAGCCGTAATGTGCTGTACCAGTTAAAGTGTTAATAAATCTATGGAAGCTATTCAGCTGATTCACAGGTCTCGTCTATCATTGCTACTATTGGAGTAAAGGTGAAGGAGAAAGCCTTTCTTGGTTGACCTGCCTGACAAGTGAATGAGAGTTTACATAAACAAACAGCAGTGTTTGATTCACTAAAGAAATCTATGTTGCAATTTTCTACTTTTCAATTTTAGTACTAAATTTATAAGCCCCCTAAAGTCACAAAAATAAAAAGACATTTAAAAAATTATGTCAACGTACAGTAGATATAGCTAGTTATAGTAGGTTCTAAACTATTTTGTGTGGTATAACTATCTGTTTGACTTGTAGAAATTTTTGAACTTTGAAAATGGCAAATTTTTCAAAATTTTCATGACATTTTGGTATTTTTCACAAATAAACAAGGCTTGTATGAACCAAACTTTAAAACTAACTTACTTTATGGCCAACATATATGGTACCCATATTTCATAGGCAAGATGGGGTTCCCAAAAATTGACTGGGTATGTCCTGAAGGTCGTGTAGGCTCAATGGCGACCATGGCACCTTAGGGGAAAAAGTTTTGAAAATGTGAATAATTAGTACTAATTTTATAAGCCCCTTACTGTCGTAAAACATAAAAAGACATTTAAAAAATGATGTCAACATAAAGTAGATATATGATAGATGCTCGTTATAAACTATTTTGTGTGGTATAACTATCTGTCTTAATTAGTGTTGAGCGACTGCGTTGGCTATCGAGATCGAGCGATAGTCGATAGTCGGCCGCTATCGATAAGGTTTTTCGATAGTGAGCATCGATTATGAGCGATTACCATTAAAGTCTATAGGAGAGCAACAACACCTTCATTATTACACCCAAACAAGGCTGGAGAAGCTGAAATTAACATCCACAACAGTCAAATGGATACGTGCTACATCTTAGGCAGCACACTTAGGTTATAAAAGTCACAGAACCTTTCAATTCACCTGTGGTGAATATAGAATTGCTGTTTTAAGATTTACGTGGATGCTGCGTCAATGAACAAAGCTGGGTGCGCAAAAATAAAAAAACACGTATCTGTTATGTTTTCGTATAATACACGGTATTATTTGCACCTTTCAATTCACCTGTGGTGACTATAGAATTGCTGTTTTAAGATTTACGTGGATGCTGCGTCAATGAACAAAGCTGGGTGCGCAAAAGTAAAAAAACACGTATCTGTTATGTTTTCGTATAATACACGGTATTTTTTGCACCTTTCAATTCACCTGTGGTGACTATAGAATTGCTGTTTTAAGATTTACGTGGATGCTGCGTCAATGAACAATGCTGGGTGTGCAAAAGTCAAAAAACACGTAACTGTTATGTTTTGGTATAATAAACGGTATTTTTTGCACCTTTCAATTCACCTGTGGTGAATATAGAATTGCTGTTTTAAGATTTACGTGGATGCTGCGTCAATGAACAAACCTGGGTGTGCAAAAGTCAAAAAACACGTAACTGTTATGTTTTGGTATAATAAACGGTATTTTTTGCACCTTTCAATTCACCTGTGGTGAATATAGAATTGCTGTTTTAAGATTTACGTGGATGCTGCGTCAATGAACAATGCTGGGTGCGCAAAAGTCAAAAAACACGTAACTGTTATGTTTTCGTATGATACACAGTATTTTTGGCAACAAACAACCTGTGCTGACTACAAGATTGCTGGATTGTAATTTAAGTGCAAGGTGGATATATCAACAGTCACAGGTGTAATGGGTAAAATTAAAATGAACACATATCTGAAATGTATACTGATAATAAAAGTGGAGTTTTGCACCTAACAAAGAGACCTGCAGTTACTAGAAATGATGTGTATCCAATATAAGTTCAGGATGCCCAATATCCAGGAAATATTTCAATAGCAAACTGTTAATAATAAAGATATTCCACTACAATGTCTACACTAAGTCTTGGTGAACTTTATCCAGTGTTCTTTATAGATAGAGCTTGTCTGTGTTCGCCCGCGGGGGCCCCCCCTTGCTCCCCCCGCCGTGAATTTACAGCGGTAGATGCTGCTTTAAAATTCTCTAGCTAACTACATAAAATGTTCAAATCCCTAATCTAACTAAATAGGAAGGATCACATATAATAGTAGATGTTTCTCTGTGCAGAAATAGACTAATTTCGCTGAGCTGTTTGGCCACAGGCAGAGCGCAGGTCCTATCCCTATGAGACGCTGAGAGACACTGAGGCTGAAACAGGAAACGCTGTTCTATGTAAAACGAGGTCATGTGATTTTTTCCAGCCAATCGCAACCATACACATCCCAGTCATGACGTCGCACACACATCTCACCCTGCTCTATTCTGTAATCTGATTTGCGGGCCGCCAAAATTACAGGAAGCGCCGAAAAAGGCGCAATCTTAATAGATGATGCTCAGATTTTAACCTTAATTATCGCATGATCTGGAAATTTCGAACACCATAAAAACCTTGCCGATTTCAACTTTGTCAATAAAAATCGCTCAACACTAGTCTTAATTTTTAAGTTTGAAATAGCACATTTTTCAAAATGTTCACATTTTAATATTTTTCACTAATAAATATATCATATAATATTAAAATGTATTGCTAATTAAAAGCACAATGTGTCACAAGAAAATTAATCTCTGAATAACATGGATAGGTTAAAGTATAAAAAAGTAATTCCCACTCAGAGTGAAAAATGTTAGATTTAAAAATGGGGCTCTGTTACAGTGATCAAAACTGGCTGCAGTAGTAAGGAATGTAGTAGTAATGGTAGTAAAGCACAATGTGTCACAAGAAAACAATCTTTGAATCACTTGAATAAGTAAAAGTATCAAAAAGTTATTTTCAAAAAAAGATTTAAAAATTTGGGCTCTGTCAGAAAGGTCAATACTGACTGTGGTGGTAAGGAGTTAACACTTTTAATTTACTACTCTGCAAGTCACTGCATTGGCTGCCTGTTCACTAAAGAACAAAATTTAAATACATCACCTCCAATTACAAAGCTCTTCACATCGCTGTACCTCCTTACATCTCATCGTAATCTGTCTGCCACTTTACCTAGGTATCCTGTCAATAATCTTAGTCTAACATCCGCCCTAATCTAAATCTTCTATTCCTGTCCTTAAGCCTTTGATCATGATTCTTTCTCTGGGATGCTCTACTACAGTCATATTATCTTCTATTTTCACATTATTTCCCAGATCTTTATGTCATTTACCAATATACTTCAAAATTGTGCACCAAGCATCTGTCCACACAAACACTGACTGATCTGGACTGATTGGCTCGTGTAGATGTGTCAGGAATCTCCTGCTATGACTTGGAACTTGTTTACTGTGTTTGCCCTTAAGTTTGCCCTCAGTCAAGATGGTGGATCGTGTCTCAGCTGGGTGCCATCTTGTTTCCTGTTTCCTGTTTGTCAGCATATATAAACTCCTCAAGCCTGTTACTCATTGCTTGAGTATTGTGTTTAAGCTCCTGCTGTGCAGTCCTCTAGCCTGGAACTTGCATTCCCGTTAGTTCCTCACCTTTGCGGTTTACCCTGCAAACTTCTGATACCTACGTGTCATTCAACTGTGCTCCTCCTGACTTTGCCTAGGATTCCAGTCTACTTCTCTGCTGCCTCCTGTTCCAGTCTGCATTGGCCTTCGCTGTGTTCAAGCCAGTCCTAGCCATTGGATTCCAGCTGTATCCACTAGTATCGTGACAAGATGTATGCTTAAAAAAACAGATGTATGCTTTGTATTAAAATAAAAAGGCTGTACCATAGTTAAAAGCAAGTGCTTAACCTTTACCCTACTTCCTCATAAATTGTAAGTTCTTATTTGCAGAGCCCTTACTCTCATTGTTTGAGTTGTTGACTACTTTGTTAAATTGAATCATAAAAGTGCTGCAGAAATTATTGGCACTATATAAAGATTCATTATAGATTATTACAAAACTTAAGTACTGCCTCTGGAGTACTAAAATCGCCAACCTGGGAACCTTCATTAGACAACCCAAAGAAATTCCAAGTTGCATTATGAGGGAAGGAAGGGGCAAATCAGTTAGATATCACAGTCACTAAATGGCAGGTTGACAGGTCCTCTGATGTCGATTTCAGTAGCCACATAACACCTCAGAAATATCTTTCCATATTAATCACTGTGGCTATGTGAGCATTTATATATAGATAGTTAGGCCTAAATTGTTGTTGTTATTATTATTATTATTATTATTATTAATAATAATAATAATAATAATAGTAATAATAATAATAATACAAATTACCTTTGCAAAAGAAGGTTGGGGAATATCTGAAACACATTTAGTAAAAGAAAAATGATAACGCAGAAATACAGCCATCTTCATTGAATAACTAAGACAGTCACTAAAAAGTGTTAACAAAAAACTGTGGCTTGATTTGTATTCCTCACATATGCTGTTTACATCTTGTAAATTAGTTCAAGTGGTTAACTTAACCATAAAAGCCCACATAAAGCAAATGGTCAACCAGCAAAATAGTAATGACAAAAAAAATTAAAAATAGCCAAAGTATGACCAGTAAAGTATTACTATTACAGCACCTAGCACAAAGTGATGGAGTCACTGCACTTAGAACAGGGGTTGGGAGCCTTTTTGGCTGAGAGAGCCATGAACGCCACATATTTTAACATATATTTCCGTGAGAGCCATACAATATGTTTACAACTAAATACAAGTAAATGTGTGCATTTTATGTAAGACCAACACTTTTAAAGTACAATAAGTCTCTGAATTCTTTGGAATAATGTTGTTATGCTGTTGCTAACCAATGATGAATAAAGCACTTTTTACCATTAATGTGACTTCTGGTGCTGCATGGTTTGCTGATGGCTTTGTAGTCTGATTGTCGTGAGGTTAAGCTTCATGCAGACGTTGAGACTTCAATCAGTTAAACGTGATTGCAGGTTCGTATTAATGTTCTTTAGTCCAAGTTCACACGGCTTATTTGGGCCGTATTTCAGCCCGTAATTTGCGGTGTACTGCACGAATTACGGGCTGAAATACGGCCCAGGCAATACGGTAATCCACAGTTCTCATAGAGAACTATGGATTACGTCTCCTCTCCCCGCTCGGCGAATCCACCGCGGGGGGAGATAAGTGACATGTCATTTTACTAGCGGCGTAATGATAGTCTATGGGCCGGCGAGGTTGCGGTAAATATTCCCAACTTCATCCAGCAGTGTTTTAAACTGTTGTCTTTGGTCCACTCATAAGTGGTCTCTTATTGGGGTCATCTTACCTCTAACTGTACTGTGGACATATATATATATATATATATATTAATATATATATATATATATATATATATATATATATATATATATCTTTCCTCTTTGGGGAAGGTCTATTTGGTAATCTGGTTATTATGCTTTTTGTTATAAAAACAAAGTTGCTCTGTGGTGTTTAATAAACAAAATTCTATTGGGTGAATAATACCACCTTTATACCCATATATTTCTCCTAAGTGTACTATTTTGTTTTATAGGGGTTACACCTAAACTACACTCTGTTTTGTACCTCCTTTTTATCCTTAATTAGTTGCCTGAAGATTTGTTTGGGACAATGAAACATGTCGGGACGGGACAAATAGTCTCTCTTTTGTACATTTTTGAATAGTACACTTGGTGTAAAATAGGCAAGTGTGCACTGGGATGTGACAAATAGTCTCCTGTGTACTTTTTTGAACAGTACAATTTGTCTAATTAGGACAAGTGTGCAATAGGGTAAGGTTCCAGACAGGTGCGTCTTTTTCAGGACAGTATCCCTGTAATTGGTCATTAGGGTTGTTTAGGACAAGTAGGGATTTATAGGCCCCCATTTTCCCTTGTGCCTCCACCTATTTTCCTTACCTTAGACCTGTTTTTTTTTTTTTTTTTTTTTTGGTGTTTTTTTTTTTTTCACTAAAAATTTTTTTTCTGGATCTCTCATTTTTAGTAATTTATCAAAAGTTTTAAATGCACAATCTTTGTGGCCTTTTTTCCGTGTTTTAAACTGGCCATCATTTAACCCTTTATCGCTGGAGCCAGTTTTGGCCTTCCTGACAGAGCCCTGGTTTTAAAATCTGACATGTGTCACTTTATGTGAGAATAACTTTTTGACACTTTTACCTATCCAAGTGATTCAGAGATTGTTTTCTTGTGACACATTGTGATTTAAGTTAGTAATACATTTTGGTCCAAAAAGTCCTTGTTTATTTGTGAAAAATATCAAAATATCATGACAATTTGGAAAAATTAGCAATTTTCAAAGTTCAAAAATATCTGTGTGTAAGACAGATAGTTATTCCACTCAAAATAGTTTCTAACTAACAGCTACCATATGTCTACTGTAGGTTGGCATCATTTTTTAAATGTTTTTTTTTTGTACCACATTAAGGGGCTTAGAAATATAATAGTAACTTCTCACATTTTCAAGAAAATTAGCAAAATAGATTTATTTAGGGACTAGTCCAGTTCTGAAACTACACCCCTTAAAGTTTTTAAAAAAGCATTTAAGAAATTTGTTGACCCTTTAGATATTTCACAGAAATTAAAGCAAAGTGGAGGTGAAATTTCAAAATTTCACTTTTTTTGCACATTTTTAATTTTTATTCATTATTTATTGTAACACAGTAGATGTGACCATGGATATGCAGCTTAATATCGATTCCTCATATTCTGACGTTTTCAGAGATATCCCATATGTGGCCCTAGTGCTCTATGTGGCTCAACCACAAGCCCCAGAGTAGGAGGAGCAGCTACTGGACTCTGGGGTCTCATTTTCATTGCAATTTTATTTAGGCGCCATTTCAGGTTTGCGGACACCCTAAGGTGCCAAAACCTAATAAACTCCCCTAAAAAGACCCCATATTGGAAACTACACACATTACGAAATATATCCAGAAGTGCAGTGAGTATATTGACCCCACAGGTGTTTCACAAATTATTTTAGCGTTCTGCTCTGAAAATAAAAAAAAATTTTTTTCCAATAATCTGCAATTTTAGCTGAAAATGTTTCATTTTTACAAGGAATCCTGGAAAAAAAACACCCCAAATTGTGTTACGCAATTTCTTCCAAGTTCGGCAATAACCTACATGTGGGTGTAAACTGCTGTTTGGGGGCATGGCTGGGCGTATAAGGGAGGGAGTGTTATTTGGCATTTGGAGCACAGATATTGGTGGGGCCATGTCGCATCTGCAAAGCCCCCAAAGTACTAGAACAGGTGAAACCTTCCAGAAGTCGCCCCATTTTGGATTCAAAACCCCTCAGGGACTCATCTAATAGTGTACTTTGCATTTTGGGCGCACAGGTGTTCCGTAGATGTTTTTAGCATTGGGCCATGAAAATGGGGGTGGGGGGGAGGGAACGCAGTTCCGCCAATGTTTTTGGGCTTCATCTTTACAGTATTCGCCCTACGGGATAAATGATGGGATAACTTTGCTATGGGGGTCGGTAGAATTACAATGATATCAATTTTATATAGTTTTTTATGATTTATTACTATTACACAAAAGAATTGAGTTTATAAAAAGTTGTGTTTTTATGTTGTCCTATTCTGACAGCCATATCTTTTTTAATTTTTTGTATACGGAGCTGATTGTGGGCTTGTTTTTTTCGAGATAAGTTGATGTTTTTATTGGTACCATTACAGTGTGCATGTGATGCTTTGATCACTTTTTATTAAGATTTTTGTGAGGCATTTTGAACAAAATACAGCACTCCTGGTAGTGTTTTTTATTTTTATTTTTTACATCGGTCACTGTGCAGTATAAATGACATACTAGCTTTACTACTCAGCAGGTCGATAGGATTACAGCGATACCCAACTTGTATATTTTTTAATGTTTTACTACTTTTACACAATAAAAACACTTTTATTTGAAAAGTAAAACACGTTTTTGCATCGCCATAGTCTGAGAGCCATAGCGTTTTTATTTTTCTGTTTATGGAGCTGTATAGGGACTTTTTTTTTTTGGGATGAGTTGACATTTTTATTGGTATCATTTTTGGGGGGACAAGACTTTATTATCGCTTTTAAATCCGTTTTTTGGAAGGCAGGGTGAAGAAAATACTGCAATCCTAGCAGTGTTTTTTATTTTTATTTTTAATAGTGTTCCCTGTGCAGTGTCCGTGACAAGTTAGTTTTTATTTACAGTTTTCACCGTACGGGTTAATTTATGTGACAGATTTATAGGGTGGGTCGTTACGCACATGGCGATACCAAATATGGGTACTTTATTTATTTTTGATCTTTTTTGGGGCAATTGGCGCTTGTAAAGGGGAAAAGGGTGGTGTACGTGTTTTTATTTTATTTTTTGTGTTTGTGTTTTACTTTTTTACACTTTTTTTTACTTTTTCACACTTATTTCACTTTTCCCCAGAGGGAAATTGTATGAACGATCATCAGATCGTTCATACAATAGGAGATCAGCACATAGCTTATAGCTGTGTACTGGTCTCCATGGCAACTGTCAGTCACGCTGCCCACAATGCATTGTGGGCATCGTGACGTCACCAGACAACCCGGATGCTGTCATTCAGCGTCCGGGCTGTCTGGTAGGGAGACCAGTAGCGGCGCACAGTGCCGTTACTGTGCCGGATCGGGAGCAGCAGGAGCTCACTCCTGCTGCCCGCAGCTGTGATGTCGCGACCACGATGTCGTGACATCGAGGGGTTAATCCCCGCGGCTGGAGCTCACTTTGGCCGTGGGAGATGCGGCATGATGCCAGCGGTAATATACCGCTGGTTTCATGCTGCGATCTTGCGCGCTCCGCTTGTGAGCGCCCAAGATCGCTATGACGTACCCATACATCAATTTGCGGGAACCCCTACCCGACCTTGACGTATGGGTACGTCAAATGTCAGTAAGGGGTTAAAGTTCAGGCAGCCATAAAGTTGACCACCTGAATGACCAGCGACATCACCTCACCAAGCTGCTCGCCACACTACTGAGCACAAAGCGCCTCCTGATGTAGGATGCAATGAAACCTTAGGCTAGATCTCTTTTCATGTTCATGATGAAGCTCAACAAATCCTCTGTTTTTCCCCACCATTCATGGAGCACCATCAATACACACCGAAATAAGTTTATCCATTTTTTTCTTTAGAGAGCTCAGTGAAAGACTTTAATAAATCCTCCCCTCTTTTAGGCAAAACAGCAAAACTTTCCTCAAGTAGTGTGTCACCGACAGCATACCTTGCAATCACGCTGAACTGGGATAAATGGCTTACATCTGTTGACTCATCAAAAGCGAGAGAAAAGAATGGTGCTGCATTTATGTCCTTCACTTGTGTTGCCTGAATTTGATTTGCCATCATGATGGTACAACCGTGAACAGTTCTTGCCGACTTTTATTCATTTAATTATCTTGTCTTTATCTGAATCAAAAAGTTCATTGGCAATATAAAGCATGAATGTTTTGGCTACTCCCCATCTGTGAATGGCTTTCCATTTCTCACAATTGCTAAAGCACCAGCAAAGCTAGCCAAATTCCAGTCACCTTGTTGGATCCAAACACGGAGTTGCTGCTGACTAGCTTGCACTCTGCACAGTAGCTCTTGACATGCTTTCTTCCTGCTGTCCCCCACAGGATATTTCAATGCAAATGTAGTATGGTGTGTGTTGAAGTGCCACTTTATATTTGACACTTTCATCGATGCAATTTTATCATTGCATATTAGACACACTGCAGAACCTGCTCTCTCCACAAAGGTGAATTCCTCTGTCCATTCCTGCCGAAAAGTACAATACTGTTCATCTTTTTTCTTTTAGCCATGCTATTTTTATAAAAAGGGTTTCTGCAGTTAGCTAGCTGACTACTTGATTAAAAGGAGGAGAGTTTACTTCCTGACCTCAAAACAACCCGTCTACGTTATGCATTATCCAACAAAAATTTGGTGTTGTCCCGGTGGATGTGATTGGCTCCAGCCATGCGCAACCATGAACCTGAGTGGTAGGAAATGAATGGATTTAAATACATGAGAATACTTTATGCAGGTAGGAGGCAGCCTATAGACTAGTGCTACTTAGCCTACTATCTTGTACGGATGACACATTTGCTGGAGGTGTCCCTGACTGATTCAATGTGGGGAACAGAGATGGCGTCTTTGCTCTTAAGGAGGAGGGCAAACTTTACCCCAGCAGTACTGTGTATATAAGGGGTAACTGGTGTCCCCCTAATTGACTGGTTACTAGAAACGTAGGTGGTATGAAGTGGGAGTGTTACCTGTATTCAAGTGCTCTCTGATGCAGCTGCTGATTCCCGCCAGTGGAGTTTAAAATGGTGCTGCCATTTCTGATCCGCTCCACAGGAAGTCGTCACCCGAGATATAAGGCGCCGGCTCTCCTGACAGTTATAGTGGCGCTTGAGCGAGCGGAGTTCAGTTGCTGCTAGGCTTGGGTGAGGAGAACACCGGCTGACAGCACGGGAACTCCCTAAACCTGCTGGTGATCTCGCCTCTGGTCTGCGCTTAATGATTATGCTATAGTTCGTGAGGGACAGTCACTACCACTTCTGCTCCCCTCTCCATGGAGCAATGTCAGTGGCAGTTAGATGAGCGGTCACTTGTCTGGGGTCTTTTAAAACAGTTTATGGAAGTCAGGGAGGGTTTAGGTGAGCCGCTTTCTTCTCCTCACCTTGGAGCTGATTACTATACTTCCGGCACCATGTAGGTCCAGATCACGCCCCCATGAGAATGTTTATATTTTTAGCGTTATTAATTTTTTTATTAAAGATTTGTCTGCAAGCCGGATGCAACCATAGGTTCCTGATCCACACACATGACAAAGCACAATGTTGGTTTAATATCTGAATATCTTAGCTTCATGAAACATATCTCAAACAAAAGAATGTAAATCCTTTTCATTAACAGCACATTTCCTTAATGTGAAGCTGAAGATTTAATTATTATTTCACCTTGTAATTTGTATTTTTAAAACAAACACTAGCACAAGTCTAATAGTGAAAGTCAGTCTACAGCTAATTGGGGAAGTACTTAAAGACCTTACCCAACAGTTTAAGTTGGCTAATTAAAAGGTTGTTTTCACCATAATGTTCTCATTGTGTGCATCTATGCCCCTTTTAATATACTTCTTAATCCTGTTTGCCTTGGCAGCTGCTGCCTGACACTGGCTGCTAAAATTAAGTTTATTGTCCACTAGGATTCCCAAGTCCTTCTCCATGTCATTTTTTTCCCAGCGTTTTTCTGTTTAACAAGTAATCATGGAATGATTTCTTCCTTCCCATGTGCATAACCTTGCATTTATCTGTGTTAAACCTCATCTGCCTCTTCTCCGCCCAGGTCTCCAACTCCTACCTATGCAAAGATTGATTTTCTACTGTGCAATCCATGTGTAAAACTATTAATGAATATATTGAAGAGATACATGAAATTCAAATGTACAGAAAAAGGGGATGTTCACATGGCGTTTTTTAAAGCTTATTTTGAGGTGTATTTCGCAATGAAATACACCCAAAATAAGCTTCAAACAATGTTTACTACACCTCTTATTTATTCAAATGTAAAATCCATGCTGGCATTCACACGATGCAGATTTCACAAGCGTATTTAAGGTAAGAATTTTTGAGGAAAAAAATCCCCCATAGGAAACTTGGGGATTGGATTTTCACAGTGGAAACACCTCGCACAAAAGTATGGAGTGTATTTTGAGGCATTTCCCTACCAAAAATCAGCTCCAGCACAAAATGATCTCTGTTCTCACCAAGAGAATCACCTGATGATGCTCCCCATGCTCCGATGCTGCCCATGCTCTGATGCTGCCCTGCTCTGATACTGCCCTGCTCCAATGCTCCCTTTGCTCCAATGCTGCCCTACGCCGATGCTGCCCTGTTCCAATGCCCCTTGAGCTCCGATGTTGCCCTGGTCTGATGCTCCCTGTGCTCCGATCCTACCCTGCTCCAATGCTGTCCTGCTCTGATGCTGACCTCCTTCATTGCTCCCTGTGCTCCAATGCTGCCCTGCTCCGAGACTATCACTGGGAAAATTCCAAACGTCATCACCTCATGCATCAAGTTAAAATTACTTTATTGTAGACCTATCACTAGAAAAATAGAAGCTAAAATATAACTTTTAATCCTTAATTTCTTTTTAAAAAAGCAACACATGTTTTTACATAAGACCTTATATAATACAGTCCATCACACACAGCTGCTTAACAAAGTATATACCTAATGCGGAAAAAAATCATATGCATGTATACGATCATTATCATACTCATGTATACATAGGTACTTTATTGTAGGCTTTTACAATTCCATGAAAAGCAGGATCACACACTTACCCGTTTCAGGCTGATAAATGACTCACAAATGTTTATATTTCAGCAAAAAGTTTTTCAGGATCTGTCCTTATTGTCTTCTGTGCAAGGTGAAGTATGTGGGAACAGCAGCCACTGAATATGTCAAATAAACAATTTGGGGCTATAAGAACCTTAAAGGGATTGTCTCACTGCAGACTTTTGCAGGTATCTTGTGCTTTCTTTCTGGCTTACAGTTTCAAATCTAGGTGTGGGTCTCTCCTCCCAGTAGGCGTGACTTCCCTCACTGTACAGTGGTAACATGCCCCTCACTGTTCTTGCTCCCTCCCAAGTCTGTGTGAGCAGTACGAAAAGAGAGGATGTCACAGCTCTGCAGACCTCCTACAATGGTACATTCTCATGCCTGGAGAGCTGTGATAGGTACCTCCCTCCCAGGCTCCACAAGCAATCCTTGTAACCCAAAAACCTTTATTTGTGTAGACAGTTATAAATAGAACCTGAAATGATGAAATAAATGAGAGAAATACAAACTGCTCTACCTCCTGTCTGAAATAAGAGGAGGAGCAGAGTGTATAAGGGTGTGATATATTGGTGTGCTATACGGGTGTGTGTATCTGGCAGATAAAGAGACTATCACTGTGAGAGCTCAGACAGCCTTCATTACACAGCTCAGAGGAGAGTGAGAGGCAGACAATGAGAACACATACATACAGACAGCAGCTAGCACAGAAAGTACAGGCAGCCAGTTGCAGTTTCAGTTTTACACAGCTCAGAGGGGAGTGAGCACACAGAGTGCAAACAGCCAATCACCACACAGGGGACGTGTCCCACACAGGGGTGTGTCCCAACCAGGTAAGAACTAAATATCGGGCAACCAATCACAGCAAAGGGGTTGCCTGACCTCAGGCTGTTGAGTTGGCTCTAGACACACACAAATTAGCTAATATCTGCTATACTAAATAATTTAGGTAATACAAACTAATTGCAAAAGTGCTTATTTTTTACTGTCCCCATCATCACAGATATGATCTTTGTAGTGAGATAACCTCTTTAACCCCTTAAGGACCCGGCGTTTTTTTTGTTGACACGTTTGTTTTTCCCTCCTCGGCTTCCCACAGCCATAACTTTTTTATTTTTTCACCTACATAGACATATGGGGCTTTTATTTTGCAGGACAAGATGTACTTTCTAATGTTGTTATTCACTGTACTATAGAATATACTATATATTATATTTTCGCCATGTTTGCAGGTGTTTTGCTTTTACAGTGTTCAATCTTCGGACAATACAATGTGTTATCTGTATTCTACAGGTTGATATGCATCTGACAATACCAAATATTTATGGTTTTTTGTTATGTTTTGGTACCGTAAAAAAAATTCCAAATCTTTTCTATTTTTAAATTTGCGCCACGGCGCCAGTTTGTGCGACCAATAACTTTTTTGAACTAACACCTACTGATGTCAGTGAGGGGACATTTTTTGCAGGCTGAAGTGTACTCTTTATTGCTAGCAGTTTGGAGTGTATGCGACTTTTTTGATCACTTTAATTCTATTTTTTTAGGTGACGTAAAATGACCAAAAAACGCAATACTTGCGTTTGGAATTTTTTTTTCTTCTATGGTGTTCAGCTTACGGGATAAATGATGTTATATTTTAATAGATCGGACTTTTTTGGATGCAGCGATACCAAATATGTGTAACTTTTTTATTATTTTATTGTTGTTATTTGTAAAATGGGGAAGGGAGTGATTTGAACTTTTAATACTTTTTTTGTACTTTAAAACTTTATTTATTTATTTTTTACTTTAAAATTGAGTCCACCTAGGATGCTTGACCACTAGGTGGCGCGATTGTCAATACAGTCTAATGAATTGCATAGACAATGCATTAGACTGTACCAAGATAGCGGTTTCTCCACTTCCTGTCTGCGGACGGAAGTGGGGCAAACCAGGACATGGGAGTGATGGGAGCCTTCACAAAGCTCCCCGCTGCCATGTCCGATTGTCAGATCGCTGCAGATATACTGCGGCGATGCCGATTACCCTGAAGATCGGTGCGCAGCACCGATCTTCATTCATTCAGACGCCGCGGCCATCTGTGCCGCGGCATCTAAATGGTTAAACAGCGCGGGCAGGTGGCGCTGCCCGTTCGCGCTGTAACAGCCGGGTGTTAGCGGCGATTAGCCGTTAACACCCGGCGGCTGTGAGGGGGGTCCTGGAGCGATCCCCCTGCAAAGCCCCTTAGGGACCCTGGGACGTACTCATATGTCCAGGGTCCTTAAGGGGTTAAATAACACAGAAATATTATTGTAAATATGTAATGAGACAAGGAAGTGGATCCTAAAGGTCACCGCGAGAGATGGGTATGAACCATGCCAGTGGAGTGGAGTCTAAGGATCCCCCCAGCATTCACCAGAGCCTGAAGCAAGGCTGGTTGGACTTTGCAGCTGGGGACTCCCAGGTCGCTACCCCTGACATGGTCGCTTGCGGTGACTGTGAAGGTGCAGGCATGGTAAAGAGGAGTGGTCAGCGGTCAGAGGACAGGTGGTAAGATTACGGCAGGCGGCAGACAGAATGTGGTCAGGTCACTCATGGCAATGTTAGGGCAAATTTTCAGTCAAAAATAGGAATGTATAGGGTCAAAACCAGGAAAAAGCAATAGCCACACTACGGCTCAAGGTAATAACACCAACACACTGGTGAGGGGTAGCAGGGGAAGTGGGGTTTTAAATAAGACCAGCATCCCTATATAAGGAGCGGTATGCCTCACTGTGTAAGAGGGGGGGAAATGGGGAAAAATTTATACAACGCCGGGAAAACGGGGGCCGGGAATATTAGGGTCCAAGCGGAGACCATGGTGTGTTTTGTGACAAAAGAAAGCTGACAAAAGGGGGCCAGTGGTGGTCATGGAGACAGATCTGAAAAAAAATTTCATTAAATGTTTTTTTTTTTAAAAAGAATGAAAATTCCTTTCCCTTAGAAAAAATTTTAGTAAAACAGAAAATGCTTAGATTTAAGAACAATCAGTATATGGCCTTGTGCCTTTTTAACACCAAATTTCATTTGCATTATAATAGCACAGAATGCGTCTACAGCGTTTCATAAATCAGGCACATTCTAGCACTCTACATGACATTTCTCTCGGAAAAACCCCTTTGAAAGTGTATACCGTTCCAGGTAAGCCCGAACGGAGCTATAAAATATACTTCGTCGGTTCTGTGTGCCCCCCCATGCCCCCCGAAATCAGATGCATTACAAAGTGCAGCGGGCGCCAAGTAATGCATCTGATAATGATTTCAGCCATTTTAAAAAAGTACAAAAGGGCCTGCCCTGAATCGGGGTAAAAGACCCAATAATTTTGGGGCAGCGCCATTCATACAATTTACCCCGAAAGAAATTTAAGGTTAGGTTCATTTTAACATTGAGAGATAGAATATCTAAAATAAAATCCAGAAAATCATATTGTTTTAAATTATGTAAATGTATTTACATTTTGCAGTGAGAAATAAGTGTCTGATCCCTCTGGCAAACAAGACTTAATACTTGGTGGCAAAACTCTTGTTGGCAAGCACAGCAGTGAGACATTTTTTTGTAGTTGATGATGATGTTTGCGCACATGTCAGGAGGAATTTTGGTCCAATCCTCTTTGCAGATAATCTCTAAATCATTAAAATTTTGAGACTGTCATTTGGAAACTCGGAGCTTCAACTCTCTCCATTAGTTTTCTGTGGGATTAAGGTCTGGAGACTCGCTAGGCCACTCCATGACCTTAATGTGCTTCTTTTTGAGCCACTTCTTTGTTGCCTTGGATGTATGTTTTGGGTCATTGTCTTGCTGGAAGACCTAGCCATGACCTATTTTTAATGTCCTGGCAGAGGGAAGGAGGTTGTCACTTAGGAGTTTACCGTACATGGCTCCATCCATTCTCCTATTAATGCAGGGAAGTAGTCCTGTGCCCTTAGCAGAGAAACACCCAAAAACATAATATTTCCACCTCTATGCTTGACAGTGGGGACAGTGTTCTTTGGGTTATAGGCAGCATTTCTCTTTCTCCAAGCACGGCATGTTGAGTTAATGCCAAGGAGCTCAATTTTTGTCTCATCTGACCACAGCACCTTCTCCCATTCACTCACAGAATCATCCAGGTGTTCATTGGCAAACTTCAGACAGGACTGCACATGTGCCTTCTTGAGCAGGGGGACCTTGCACGCACTGCAGGATTTTAAACCATTATGGCGTAATGTGTTACTTATGGTTTTCTTGGTGACTGTGGTTCCAGCTGCCTTAAGATCATTAACAAGTTCCCCCCATGTAGATTTAGGCTGATCGCTCATCTTCGTCATCATCAAGGATACCCCACGAGGTGAAATTTTGCCTGGCTCCCCAGATCAATGTTGATTGACAGTTTGACATTTTGGGCCACATGTATGAATCTCGCCAGGTCGGGGCGCACCTTTCCTCCAGTTTTCCGGCGGAATCTGCGCCTGATTTATTTCGGGGCCGGGGCGCGCTCATACATAGCATGTAAAGTCCGCCGCGCCTCGCCAGGTTTTAGGGCAGTGCGGGCCCGGGGCGCATGCGGCGCTGCCCCTAGATTGGGGCGCCGGGGTTAGTGCGGTCATACTGGGGGGGAAAAGTCCTCCGTTTGGGCCCAGTGTTTAGGCGCGTGCGGGTGAGGCCAGAGGGGGCTGGCCTATGTTTGGCCGGAGGTACGCACTCTACATGCGGGGAAAAGTTTGACCTCGCCAGTGGGTGGGCACAGTGCGGGAATGGGGCAATGCGGGACTTAAAGGCCCCTGGGGACGCCCAAAAACATTCCGAGGGACAGACTGGAAAACAGCGAAAAAATTTTCCCACATGTCGGTGGGGATAGAAACAAAATGCCTTAAAAAGGAATTAAATTTCAGGAAAAAGAGCTAAAACCCGAAAAAATAAAAAATACAAAAACAAAACCACTTTCCAATACCTAATTCAAGAATTGGGAAATTTTGGGAAAATTGCGGGAAATACAGAAATTCAAAATTTCAAAAGCTATTCTGATTGGTCGCAAAAACCCGGGCCCAATCAAAAGGAGCGACAGTGAACCTTTAAAAACCCTATGGGGAAGTTTAACCAATCGGGGAAATACCGGGGGATAGTTCAAAAACATTAAAAATGCTGAAAAGACTGATTGGTTAAGTAGGGGATTGGCTAGTCAGCCAATCGAATAGGAGCGACAGAGACCCTTTAGTCATGGGAAGTTTGGGAAACCAATCAGAATCCACGGCGGGACAGTTCAAAATACGTAAAAATGCTGAAAAGAGGGATTGGTGAGTGGGGGGTCGGTAGCTCAGCCAATCAGACGCGAGAATTTTCTCCCGTTTTTGTTATGGAGAGAGGGCGTTTCTAAAATCTTTTTTCCCGCCCCGTGCGGCATAAAGTATTAATCAAAAAAACATTTTTATTAAGTGTAAAACATTACAAAAAAGGGCCCAACCCCTTCTTTACAAATAAAGAGTTAAAAACCCGAAAAAAGCATTTTGTCGCGAGCCGGGCGCTACATAGGGGATTGCAATAGGGAATTGGGGGAAATACAGAAATTCAAAATTGTTTAAGCTTTCTAAATGGTGGGCAAAGCGCCCAACAAAATAGGAGCGACAAAGACCCTTATACCCTTTGGAAAAGTTGGACAATCAAATCAAAGGGGGACAGTTCAAAAACAGTAAAAAGAAAAAAGAGTGATTGGCTAGCTAAAGGTGGCTTGGAACCCCAGCCAATCAGAGCGGAGCTACTTTCATTATAGTCTATGGGGAGGGGCGCTTGAAATCCACCCTCACCCCGTGCGGCAGAAGTTTAATAAAAAATCATTTTATTAAGTGTAAAACATAATCTAAAGAGCCAACCCTTCTTTACAAATAAAGCAGTTAAAAACCCGAACAACCGTTTTGTCGCCGAACCTGCCTACATGGGGAAATTTTGAAAATAGAGGAAATCCGGGGGAAAAAAAACAGTAATTAAAATTGTTTAAGTATTTCTTGGTCGGCATAAACCAGCCAACGGGAATGGAGCGAAATGCCCATTTAAACTATGGGGGGAAATTGACCAATCAGAATGGAGCGACAAGCCCTTATACCAAAGGAGAAAAATTGCCCAATCATATTCCCAAGGCGGGACAGTTAAAAATACAGTAAAAATGCAAAAAAGCGTTTTGGTTGAAGGGGGGGGCTCGTCCAGCTTACCCAATAGAGGCGAGCTACTTTCTCATGGGTTTATGGGGAAAAGAAATTTGAGCGCCTCTGTGATTGCTAATTAAAAAAGGGGCGCCGTTATTTGGCCCAAAGGGGAGAGGGGAACGACGCCCGGGGTTTTTTCAAATGCAATTAAAAATCAAACTGTACACAGCCCAAAATAAAAATTTAAGAAAAAGTGGTCCTGATGTGTTAAAAATGAATAAAAATAGGGGGGTAACAAAAAAAAAAATTACTCAATAAAATCATGTTTATTTCTTTTTTTCGTTACCCAAGGATCAAATAGTTGGGGGTGAAACGAAAAAAAGAAATAAACATGATTAAGTGATTTAATATTTTTTTTTCTTTCCCCCCAAATTATTATTCTTTTTATATAAATCGGACCACTTTTGTAGTCTTATTTAGGGCGACAAAGGTTGTTCGGGTTTTTAAGCTTTTTTGTAAAGAAGGGTTCTGCCCTTTTTTGATAATGTTTTAACTTAAAAAAATGATTTTTTTTTATTAATTTTTATGCCGCCGGGGCTGGGCCGAGATTCAGAGCGCCCATTCTCCTAGACTTAATGGGAGAATTGCACGCGCTCTTTGGCTGGGATACCCCAAACCACCGCAGCTCAGCCAAACAGCTCTTTTCGTCTTTTTACTGTATTTTGAACTGTCCGCCTTTGATTTTTGGGTTGGTCCAAACTTCTCCATAGGATAATGGGACTTTTTTCCTATTCTGATTGGTTAATTTCCCTTTATAGGTTTTGAAAAGGGCCCCCTGCGCTCCCATTTGATTGGTCCAAAATTCTCATAGGGTAATTTGGGTTTTTTGTCGCCCTTTCGTTGGCTGGGTTTTTTGCCGACCAAAGGAAAGCTTAAAACAATTTGAATTATGTATTTCCCCCGGCAATTTTCTCTATTGCAATCCCAAAGTACGCCGGTTCGGCGACAAATTCGGTTTCGGGTTTTTAAAATCTTTTTTGAAAAAAAGGGTTTCGGTCTTTATTGAAAATGTTTTACACTTAATAAAAATGATTTTTTTTTATTTAAACTTCATTCCGCACGGCGCTGCGCCAAGATTTCAGTGCGCCTATTCCCCCTGAATAAAAGGGAGAAGTAGTCCGCCTTTTATTGGTGGGATAGCCCAAAGCCCCTGCTATCAGCCCAAACAGCCTTTTTTTTCTTTTTTCTGTATTTTGAATTTTCCCCCCGTGGGTTTGATTGGTCAATCCTTCCCCCAAGGGTTTTAAAAGGTTCATGTCGTCCCAAATTCTGATTGGGTGAGCTGCAAGCCCCCGCTAGCTCAGCCAATCACTCTTTTCTGTTTTTTATGTATTTTTGATTTTTCCCCGTGGTTCCCATTTGGGCAATCCTTCCCCCTAGGTTTTTTAAAGGTTCACTGTCGCTCCTTTTTGATTGGCCCGTTTTTTGCCGACCATGGAATAGGTTTTTTGAATTTGAATTTTGTATTTCCCAGCAATTTACAATATCTAATTTTATATTGGGGCCGTTCTGATTTTGGAAAAGTGTTTTTTTTTTTTTTTTAAATATGTTTATTTTTTTCGTTTAGCCTTTCTGACATGTTTCCGCCTTTTTAAAAGGGGATTTTTCTTTTCCCAACAGTTGTTCCTTCTCAAACAACAAATTTTTTTTATGGTTTTGTTTTCATTCGAGCTTTGTGAGGGCTTCATCTGAATCCTTATAAAACTCTTTGGTCTTTTTTCCTGTTGTAGAGGTTAGAGCTGATGCTAGTCTGTGGGGCAGGAGACTTTTATAAAGGGACTATTTTTGCAATTGTCTATAATGCAGGTACATTGTTAGTCGTTTTAATGGGCTGTAAGAGTCAGAACTCCAATAGTTTTTGGGGGATTCTTTCTTATTTCCTCAGAAAAATGGGAAATACGTTTTTATAATTTTAAATCTGAAATTTTTGGGTTTTATTTTGGAGAATCTATCTCCCAATGTAAAAATAACCTACCATTAAAAGTATAGACTGTTCATGTCTTTGTCAGTGGGCAAACTTACAAAATCAGCAAGGGATCAAATAATTATTCCCTTCACTGTAGATAAAGTTCTATCTGAAAGATGAGAAGAGAAACTGCATAAGGGTTCACTCTTTGAGGGGTGGGTAGTATTATGGAGGTTAATTAAATCTGAATAGAATGAAAGAAGTGTGTCACTAATTTATTTGGTGGTATGGACTGTGGTACCCCTGGGGATATTAGAGGACTTAATTTGATTACGTATGGCTCTAGCTAACATTCTACAGCTTTTGCTGCCGTATTCATAGAAATGACTCCGACCAATTTGTAAGAAACATTTCCAATTAGATTCTAGTAAGTGTTTTGCTTCTAATCTTGCACATTTTAATTTATACTCTCTCTCTCTCTTTAGTTAGCGTGTCTGATTAAAACCCCACGAAGTACACATCTGAGTGCCTCCCATTGAACAATCAGAGAGGAAGTGTTTCGGGAGTGATCTTGGATAAAGTGAGCAATGGATTGATTAAGGTCAGCTACACAGACCGTGTCAAGAAGAAGTGATACATTAAGTTTCCATGACCAGACCGGTTTGAATAACGACAGAACAGAGAGAGAGCAATATATCGGAGCATGATTTGATCAAATTTTTTTCCCAATAGATGTAGCTGTCATCCATGGGAGGATATTATGTGACAGCATAATGTAATATAATCAACTATATGAGTCATGGGGCGTGGAGTAGAAGCTATAGTCTCTATCTCCTGGGTGTTGTAGTCTCCAGACATCACACAATTGGAGTTGCTTAAGGGATTTCTTTATTCATTTTATTGAACGATAAGACATAGAAGATTTCCCAGAGGAATTCTCAAGAGAGGGGTCCAAGGTCAGGTTAAAGTCTCCACATAATATTACTACTCCTTTAAGCAAAGGAAGGGTTTTATCTAATAATTCTTGGAAAAAAGTAACTTGTCCTTGGCTTGGGGCATATACATTAAGTAAGGTGAAACAATGACCCCCAATAGTAAGGAAGAGGTTTAGATAATGTGCTAAGGGATCAGCCTTCCAGTCAAGCACCTGGTGAGCAAGTGACCTGTATATCGCTATGGCAACCCTCCTGAATCTGGACTTGTGGTTGTTTGCAAAATGCCAGTTTGTGTAATATTTATTACGAATATGAGGGGCATGACATGTGTTTCTTGAAAACAAATAATATGTACTGTATCTTGCGTTTGTGAAAGTGATAGAGTACTTGCGCCCTTTTCTCGGGAGTGTTAGGTCCTTCACATTGAAAGAGGCAATTGTTAGGTCCACCATAGAAAAAGTGCTAAGCATCGAGTTCTGGAGTTCTCATACCGGACAGGAGCTGCAAGGCATGTCCACATCCTTGGGAAAAAAACAGGGAAAGAGGAGGAGGGTAGCTGGGAAAAAAGAAGAGAAAAATGTATCCAACAGTATGCATCAAATCTGAAGAATAAGAGTGCAATGTCCAGTTAGTGGTAGCGAAAATTATAGCAACAATTATGTCCTACGGTAGGACCTGGCCCTAATGGGGGAATGTAATAAACATGCATCAGAAGAGCCAAAATGACATTTAATTGAGATTTCTGGAGCTTGGTTAAGAGGCTTAGAGCAAGAATATTACTCAGAGAGATGATCCTGGTATTGGCAGAGGAAGGCTCCTTCATGTTAACAGCACATGATCCACAATTTTCTGTAAGGGGTAAGGGTAAGAAGGGGAAGGGAGGGCAGGGGAATGGGGAGAGAAGAAGAAAAAGAAAAAAAGGGGGGAGGGGAAAGGGGTCTTTTCCCCTATATTATGGAGAAGTGCAAATGGTTAATAAGGCACAATGACATGTCAAGATGAGGTAGAAAGCCTAAGAGTAAAAGGTATAAATCAAGTATTCTTCAGGTTGGATTAGACAAGGAGGAGGACTCTGAACAATTCCATCTGCAGTGGGATCCACTAAGTGGAAGTCCTGCAGATTGAGGCATCTCCTATCGAGGATTTCTGGAGGCAAAGGGTATCATTGAAGGCAACGTGACCTCTGGAATGTCAAATTCCTTAAGGAATGCCGGTATGTCCTTCGGCGACTGAATGGCAATGCTTCTTTCTCCTTTGCCGACAAAGAGGGCGAATGCCGCGTCCTTTCAAGATCTCAAGAAATGGTTTTAATTCTGCTCTTTGTGACAAAGTGTGCCTGGAGAAGTCTTGGAGAAGCAAAATTGGCAAGTCATTGCAGTATAGCTTTTGAGATTGTCTGGCTTTTCGTAAAATGTCCTCTTTAATTGCGTACAAAATAATCTGACAGCTTATATCTCAAGGATGGTTGGGGTCCAAGTTACCTGGACGTAGTGCTCTGTGGGCCCTATCAACTCCAATGTGAGCATTTTCAGCCCTCCCTAGCAGATCATTAAAGATAGAAGTGATTACAGAGAAAAGATCCGCAGGGGCAATAGATTCTGGAAGGCCCTGGATCCTATTATTGTTGGATCTGTTCCTGTTCTCAATATCATCCAATTGTTGTTGATTGACAAAGAGCTGGTTAGAATGTTGTTGAGTTGCTAATTGTAAAGCTTGTGTAGAGGTTTGTGCCTGATCCAAAGCACTTACTTTAGAGGATAGCATATACAGTTCAGCACGGAAGAAGCAAATTCCTGTTTACATTCACCAACAATCTGTTTTGCCAGAGATGATATATTGGATTTGGTAGGCAAATTGCATTAACAGGTGAAGTTCAGATAAAAGAACAGGTCTATTGTCTTCCCTCATTATGGTAGCAGAAGATATCGAGGTGCTCACATTAACCCCTGGAGGTGAGTAGATTGTGGATAGAGGGACCAATAGTTTGCGGTAATAGCAATGGGATGACACAAGGAGAGGTGATATTTATTTGAAATGAGGCAGCCATTGTTGCAGTGGCAGGCAGCATATTTTGCGGGAGTTCTCCCCATAAAGATCCAGGTGGCCACTGAGGGGAGTCATCTGCTGCATGGGCTAAATGTGTATGCTAGGCAGGTGGAGATAGCGGCATCTGTATAGATGGGTACAGAGGTGAGTTTACTTGCACATTGGTAGGGGAGTGCATCTGTGAACTCTTATTTTGCACTGTCTGGGAGAATATTAGAACAACAGCATCTGGCACATGTAGAGGAGAAGCAGAGGCTGGAGTGGGAGAGTATCCTGACTCCTCAGTAGGGGTTAATAGAAGTGAGCAGGGGACAATAGTTCCTGTGCCACAGTCTGCTATGGAATCTTGTGGGCTGCAGTGACCCCCAACTCCTCAGTATATATGGTATAGTATGTCATAACTGCAGGGGAGTGATCACAGCTTACTGGCTCCTGGCAGTGATCGACGGACATCTCCTCTACTCATAGTTGGCGCCGGGAGGGGTTCGTGTGCTGCCGCCATCACCCATTAAAGGTAAACTTACTGCGTTAAACTCAGTCTGTATTGTGGCAGTACCAGAGCTTTGTGAGGAGTGAGGTGAGATGTTGGGGCCGCCGCCACCACCGCCGCCGCCGCCACCACCACCAATTCTGTAGTTGTAGAGTCAGAGCACAGAGATGGGCGGCCATTACTGTTAAAGATAGCCCCAAAATCACTGTGGCAAGAAGGAGGGTGGGATATAGGCTTGCCTTTTTACTTTTTAGTGGCCTTCCCTATGCTGTGAGCCAATTTGTCCAGAAAAAAATCACAGGATGATGGATGAGCTCCGATTCCTGCTTCCTCGCACTGCCATGCCTAGCCATGCCCTTCAGATCATGGAAATTTTAAAGGATGAAACTTCATGCAAAATATTGAAATTTGTTCCAACTTATCTTTAAAAATAAATTAAAGGTTTTATTGGATGTGGGAATGTCTTTGGGGTCACTAACAAGTAGAGAAATGTAGTGTATTCTTGTGGAATATCCAGTTAAGCCATTGCTCTACGGTGAACTTAAGAATCATAAAAACGCATTCCATTATTTCCCGGATTCAGGGCCGCCGATAGGGCAGTACAACCGGTACTGCTGTACCGGGCCCGGGCGGTCTGTGAAGCCAGGGGGGGCCCGCCGCCGCCGGCAAGCTCCGCCCCCTCTGGCTTCACTGCGGCTCTCTCTTAATTGTATGCACGTCCGTGCGACGCGCATACAATTAAGATGTACGGAGGAGCAGGGAGAGCTGTGCGCTCCCTGCCCCTGCCGTACCTAGCTCTGCAGGCGGCGCGGCGGAAGTGACGTCACCGCGCCGCCTGCCGCGCTTCCTGTTCTCGGCCCCAAGCCTGCTGGTTTAGGCTTGGAGCGGACGGAGACGCCGGGGGAGCGCGGCCAGGTGAGTAAGTACCTACAGGGGGCCCTGGATGGGGAGAGGGGGGGAACTACAGCTAGAGGGGGCCCTGGATGGGATGGGGGGGGGAAACTACAGCTACAGGGGGCCCTGGATGGGATGGGGGGGGAAACTACAGCTACAGGGGGCCCTGGATGGGAGGGAAACTACAGCTACAGGGGGCCCTGGATGGGGGGGGGGGAAACTACAGCTACAGGGGGCCCAGGGGGGGGAAACTAAACCTACAGGGGGCCCTGGATGGGATGGGGGGGGGGGGAAACAACAGCTACAGGGGGCCCGGGAGGGGGGGGGGGAAACTACAGCTACAGGGGGCCCTGGATGGGATGGGGGGGGGGAACTACAGCTACAGGGGGCCCTGGATGGGATGGGGGGGAACTACACCTACAGGGGGCCCTGATACGGGGGGGGGAAACTATGCCTACAGGGGGCCCCAAGACTGGGGGGGAACTATTTGCCTACAGAGGGCCCTAATGACTGGGGGGAACTATTTGCCTACAGGGGGCCCTAATCTACAAGGGGGGACTATTCTGCCTACAGGGGGGCCCTAATTTACAGGGGGGACTATTCTTCCTACAGGGGGGCCCTAATCTACAGGAGGAGGACTATTCTGCCTACAGGGGACCCCTAATCTACAGGAGGGGACTATTCTGCCTACAGGGGGGCCCTAATTTACAGGGGGGGGACTATTCTTCCTACAGGGGGGCCCTAATCTACAGGAGGGGGACTATTCTGCCTACAGGGGGGCACAAATAAACAGGAGGGGGACAATAATGCGTACAGGGGGGGGGGACTATTCTGCCTACAGGGGGGCCCTAATCTACGGGGAGGGGGGGGCTATTCTGCCTACAAGGGGGCCCTAATCTACAGGGGGGGGGGACTATTCTTCCTACAGGGGGCCCTAATCTATATGAGGGGGACGATTCTGCTTACAGGGGAGCTCTAATCTACAGTGGGAGGACTTTTCTGCTTACAGGGGGGCCCTAATCTACAGTGGGGGGACTATTCTGCCTACAGGGGGCTCTAATCTACAGGGGGGGGACTATTCTTCCTACAGGGGGCCATAATCTACAGGAGGGGGACAATTCTGCTTACAGGGGAGCCCTAATCTACGGGGGGGACGGACGGACGGACGGACGGACTATTCTGCCTACAAAGGGGCCCTAATCTACAGGGGGGACTATTCTGCCTACAGGGGAGCCCTAATCTACAGGAGGGGGACTATTCTGCCTACAGGGGGGTCCTAATTTACAGGAGGGGGACTATTCTGCCTACAAGGGGGCCCTAATCTACAGGGGGGGAACTATTCTGCCTACAAGAGGGTCTCAGGTGTTTGTGTTGTAAATTCTACAGGGACGAGTGGTGGACGGAGGAAGTCATCATGGAGGTCTGGACCGAATACAGAAGAAAAGGGAAAGTGAACGACTCATCAGACAAGATGTCACCTGTGAGGCCCTAAATGTAAGTAAACTATTTGCAAAGCACCTGTGTACCTGGTATCTACCACTATAGGGTCACTGTTTTGAGGAAATATTGGTTTTGGTGTGATGGTTTATAATCACAGTATGGTGGTATTGGTCTTGGTATACTGGTTTAGTCAATAACATTATGGTGGGACTAGTCAGTATTATTTAGAATTTGTATATTGTTGCATGGCAATATTGGTCTGGGTATACTGGCTTTGCCAGTAACATTATAATGGTGACATGTGGAGGTATTTGCTGGACTTTGTATAACCCAGCAAGAACTAAATCCAAAAACAATGGCACAATTGCATATTTTTTTCTTGTGACCCCAAAAACATTTTTTTTTATTTTTCTGGGGTGGCGATGGTTGTGGGGCGGGGAATGGGTGGGGCTGTGTCGGGACGGATGGGGAAGGGGAGGAGCAGGGGGTTGGGTCGGCCGGGGGGGGGGGGGGGGCAGACGCTCCAGCTGTATGGGGCCCCAAAATTTCTGACGGCGGCCCTGCACGGATTGAGCAAGTGGGTTGATGGACACCTGCAATCATTTGTGAATGCATCGATAGGCTGAAGAGTTTACACTCTCCCAGATGGGACACAGAGAATTACACACATGCCTAGAGTTGCGATTACCGCAACCTGTCAATTTGACTAGTTTGATTTACTGCTACTCTGATACTGACCTGCTCCCATGCTTCCTGTGTTCTGATCCATAACATCACAAATCATTAATTGAAATAATTCAATTTAATTTGTTTGAAGTTTTTTTTTTCAAGGTTGAAAGTTTGTTGTAAAGTAAAAAAACTAGGGGAATATCCTCTAGGGGAAGTCATACTTTCATTGGCTAATGCATCTTAATAATTAGTAATTTGTTATATTACACTACATGGCCAAAAAGTATAGATACTCCCCTCCCTCCATTTTATTGCCTTTGGTCATTTCAGCCTCTCTTACTGTTGTATAAAATCAAGAATACTTGCATTCATAGGTAAGGAACAAGATTCCGTTAAATAATACTGAAAGGCTTATGATTTATTCACAGAGTGCATTGAAATTGTGTTAACTGCAAAATCCAGTAGTTGTGCTATGAATTACTGACCTTTGTGGCAACATTTCTGATTTGATAGCTTTATTTTAGTAACTTTCAGCATGACATTGTCATTAGATACCACTTTTATGTACAGTAGTCAGCTCACTCATTTTTTTGCTTGAACTGCTGCAAGTCAAGTCATTGCTCTAGATTCTGTGATTGACCAGAGCATCTGTCAATATTGGCAAAATGGTCAAACACCTGTACTAGTGAAGTGCCTTCGATAATTGCCTCTCAAATAGTATTCCTCTATGGTATAAAGTAGAAGAGTACTTCATGTATAGTACAGCTTTTTACCTATGAACTGATCTTTTGGATTCTAGGTGGCAATAGATATAAATTCATTTTACACTGTGTGTACTCTACAGGACCCTAAAGAAACTTCTGACCTCAATATTAAAAGTTAGTTTCTATTAGATGTTTCTGACTTTTAAATGTAAGGACTTGCTTTATCTGTATTATTTAGCAGCCTTTTATTTAATATTTATTAAGTATTAATTTGGATTGATATTTTGAGAGATTTAGAACCAATTACTAGTTTTCCATACAGTTACACTCTCTACTTTCAATTGTTTTATCTACATGGTTGTCCCTACATGGTTGTCCTAGAACCAATTAATACTTAAGGACCATAGTGGTATAAATTCTGCCAAGTCTGAAAGAATTTTTCCGAAATAGCAGTCTGTTAGATGAATCTGCATTAGTCATCCTCCTAGAGAATATTACAGCTTGAATGCATAGTACCAACTGTTGAATTTACTGGCAGTGGAATAACTATAAGGTTCTTCCTAATGATAGCTTCAATTAACACAAATATTATTATAGTATACAGTGATATCCAGGAAAAGCCACTAATTTTGTAGTGGCAGTTTGGGGTGCCCTGATTCGGGGTCACCTCCAAAACTAAGGGCGACATGTATGATCGGGCTTTTCGCCTGTTTTCAGGCGTATAAGGCACCTCACTCTGCCGGCTCCGCTGTTGAACGCAGTAATGCGCTGTTAGGCATAAGCTTCGTCACTTGCTTATGTGTCTAACATGAAGGGGCGTGCTATGGCCGTTCTGGGGCGGGACGCACCACATTCGAACTCTCCGACGCATGTATGAATGCGGGTCGGCAAAGTGATGCGCATTAGAGCTCCGACAGGCAGACCAATTTCAATGTGGTCTGTCTGTCGGCGTCAAAGTTTGCCCCGCATGTATGAGCGCACTTCGGCACCGACATACATCAGGCACAGTTTTCACTGAAAAAAAAGTGAAAACAGGCGCTTCAACGCGCCGATCATACATGTCCCCCTAAGTCTGTATAGGAAAAGAAACAGTCTATCTGGAGGGATTGTTAATTACTACATTGCCTGGTTTAAAGGTTTACATATTCTTAGGCTATGTCTCCACTGCACATGAATACAATTGCATTTTCGGTGCTTTTAGTTTTTTAAAAGCGCTGAAGATACGATTGTTTGTGCAGCCCCATAGGCGGCAATAGAAAAGACGAGCTGCAATCTCCACAACTCGTCTTTTCTCCGCTCGTCTTCTCGCGCTGCAATATTATACAACATGTTGTATAATATGTTGGCGCTTTTAGTTTTCTTTGCGTCTTCATATACAATACAATTGTATGGGTGATGTAAAAAAAAAATGAGAAGCGACCGTGGTTTTTGTACAAAGCGTGACAAAAACCGAAGCCCTGCATTGGAAAAAAAAGACTGCTTTTGGGCCGTTTTTTATCCGATGCAGTGAAGACATAGCCTTACACCTATTACAAATCCTTAAACAAATTGTATCTTTAACCCATTTTTGTTATTTTTTTAGACACAACCTAAATTAGTATAGATATACATATATTCTAAAGTAACCTTGCTAGCCTTTTACAGTACACAATAGGAAGGCCAATGGCTTTACGGAGAAGAATTCTTATTGAGTAAATGCAGTAAGGTTATGTATGTCTTGGAACAACTTAGAAACAGTGATTCTACCAATGGCATCAATTAGGGCTGGCTGGAATTTTTCTAAGAAGTCATGTATTTAGAACACACATCTGTAATTGAACTCTTTATATGTCTCCAATAAATTTGCCCCCTGATGGTCCATCTTTAATGATAATTTATAATATTTTCTGTTTTAACTATAGCTGAAATGCCTTAAAGTATTGTGTATATACCATGTCTTACAATAAAAATGGAAATAGAGGTTGCAAAAAATTGTCATAAATAAGGATAAGGTTGCTGATATAGCTGTTTAGATGTTTATCATTGAGAATGGAATTTATTGCACGTTAGCAGGCAGTCGCCACTATTGTCAACAAAACATGCTTTATTGGCATAACACCCATCTGACTTGGTGTGAGGAAATTGCTCAGTAATTTAAAAGCTTTTTTATATGTTTTTTAGAATTATCTGCCTGGTAAGGAGTCCGGAAGGACATAAACAAAACCTTGTATTTAAGTGCAGGACAAGAAGACTACAAGTAATATAAGATCCAGATGTTTCCGAAAATAAATCTCCCATTTAAAATGACACATACTAAAATGTAAATAACTACTGATCTCTGGTTAGCTCTGAAATCTTCTTTTATTTGTTTGCTGCAAGTTATATTTTATGTTTTGTTTTATGTAGCAGTATATTATTATGCCTGTCAGGTAATGCTGACTGTGCATACAAAGGATTAGATGCTATTTTCTCCTGTCTGACTAATACTTTTCTTTTAGAGGAATGATGTGTGTATTATTTCTGTTATGGAAATATATTAAAGAGGTTAAGCAACCAATTTAAATATGTAAAACCCCAGCAAATGTAATAAAATGACAATAGAGACTATATTCACCTTTCCAGTTGCTTGCTACCCAGCGTAAATCTCTGGCAGGCGCTTCATTCTCTATGTACTGTTAGGAAGGGAAGATCTATCCTTAAGGAGACACAAACACTACCATGTACTCTACTTAAGCACGATGTATAGGTGTAGAGAACCCTTGATATAATGAAATGAAGTTCTGGGTATACCAATACAATTTAAACCAAAACAACTACAGGTATAACACCTAGAATAAAGATACTTAGCATCTGCATATCACAAGGCATTATGGGAAAGGGGGTGAGAAGCCCACAGCGCCCTCTGTTGGTTGTAACAAATCCTCAATTTGCTTTTGACCCACCGAGTCTTGAGAAAGCAAAAAGGATTTTTTAGCCAAGCCAGTATCTCTCATCTACAGACAACGCTGTTTCGGGATTTTTGTCCCTCTTCAGTGCAGAGTAGAGAAGATACTGGCTGGCTGTGTGGAGGGCATCGGGTAGAACTCAAGAAGGAAGATTTCTCCTTAAGGAGAGCACCGAACCAACGGCTTTGTAGAGTTTTTGTTTTTGCCTTTACGCCCTCTACTTAGCATCTGCATATCACAAGGCATTATGGGAAAGGGGGTGAGAAGCCCACAGCGCCCTCTGTTGGTTGTAACAAATCCTCAATTTGCTTTTGACCCACCGAGTCTTGAATGTACTGTTAGTCAGCAAGTGACCACTGTGACTATTCACAAGTCGGACCATTAGTGTCACAGATCACATATGGCAGCTTTTACTTAGGATCTCTGGGTCATTGAAAAAGTGAGTTTTTTTTTTTTTTTACATCTTACTTGCTGGGGTTTTAATTTAATGAAAGGTTGGATTATTCATAAAGATAATTTCATAAATGTATATTTTACAAACACCTGATTAACATTGTTGTTAATTCCACACAACTCCATTATGTTCTATCCCAGTCACACCTACTTACACTTTTCCTGCTTCTCTTTGCTGATAGGAACATGTATTCTAATCCTGGGTCCCCTCAGTACATCTCGCCTGTTGTTTCACCTTTATCTTACAAACCAAACAGCACAAACTCCTGTAACCCTTTAAACCTCAAATCCACTCTTCTCACAACTGATTGTGAATACAGCACTAAGAAGGAGCTCCAGATAAAGTGTGTTGTTGTGTCCCATAGATGCAGAATGTGCACAAGATATATCTCCTTAGTGTTCACATTTTGTATCTATACGAAACAACCACACACTTTACCTGGGGCTCCTTCTCACTGCTGTATTCACAATGAACTGACTCCCAGCAGGACCCTGCCCCTCACCACCCTACAACACCCTGCTGAAACGCCCAACTGTAGTTTAACCGATATATGACGTACAATAAAGTCAATGCCAGTAAGGAAGTAACCGCTCCTCACTAGAGATGGGCGAATTGATTCTAACGAAGTGGACTTCGTTTAGAATTTCAGGGAGAGGGCGTGACCGGAAAACGAGGAGCATGGACGCCTAGAAGAGGAGCTCCGTGAAGACGACCGCTGAATTCCGCCTGTGCCCGCTTACCAAGTGCCCTAGATGGGTAAGAGGAGAGCCTACCTGCTCCAGAAGACGCCCCGAAGGCATACCTCTCGCCCGACTGCCGCAACTCCGCTAGACGCCTTCTTGTCCAGGGCCCAGCGGCCTCCCACGCTCTCCGCCGCGCCATTGCTACGGGGTTTCCCTGAGACCTCAGGAGCTGCATCTGAGGATCCGGACAGCAGGGGCTCGAGCGCGCACCTCTCTCCCTGCAGACCAGGTACAAGAGCCTACACGGCGGCGCGGAGCACACCCGGACGGCCGGACCTGCAGCGGGACGGGCTGAGGAGACACCAGGTACCTGAGTTAACCCCCTGTGCTCCCTCTCAAGCACCGGTAGAGCCTGGGCAGCACCCGTCGCCCGCACAGTCTCCCTGCTCATACGCTGCTATGGCGGCTTTGGGGCTGGCGCAGTCACAGTCCCTGGAGACCTCACAGGCTAAGCTGCACCCAGCGCAGGACTTTCCCACATCTCCTGGTCCCTGCCATAGTGGGATAAGTGGGACTTCTGGATCTGTGGGACAGATATCCCCAGCCCATTCTCATCATGCGGACCCTAGTAGTGGACTCTTGCCTTGGCAGGGCTCCCCTGCGCAGTCCCCTGCCCCGGATGGCTCAGGGCTCTCACACTCTCCCCCCTGGGCTGCACTGATCCCGCAGCTCCCTACAAGGGACGAGTTAAGGAGCATTGTCTCAGAGGTGAGGGAGGCATGTAAGGAGGAAATCTCAGCTCTTCGCCATGACATTAAAATGATGTCTTCCAGGGTTGCTACACTAGAGGAGGATCAGGACCACACTCGTCAATACCTTGCTCAAATACACCCTGCCATGTCAGCACAACTATCTACTGTGAAAGAAATGGCCCGGCACCTGGAAGACCTTGATAACGAGGTACGCCGAAACAATCTGAGGATCCGGGTCTCCCAGAGCCCCAGGGGCCGAGAACGTACAGGAGGTTCTGGACTCGCTGTTTGCTCAGGTCATGGGCCCAAGTTCACCTTCCTCCTTTAAGCTTGATAGAGCTCACAGAGCTCTCCGCCCAAAGGGCTCCTCCCCTCTGCCTAAGCGACGACTGGCTCTAAGGGAATGTAAGGCTCTCAGGGCTGATATTGATTTTCTGCAGGAAACACACTATAATGTGGAGGGCTCCTTTAAGTTTGCGAAGCATCTGTACCCATTGACCTTTAATGCATTTAGTCCAACATAAAAAGGCATGGATGGCCATTTAATCTCGAAGTCATGCCCTATACGGGTTCATTCTCGCTTATTGACCCTGCAGGCTATGTTATTCTGCAGGCTACACTCTATAACGTCCCTCACATTATGCAATGTGTACGCCCTACACGGCCCAAATAGCCTTCCTAAAAAAGGTTTGCCTTAAACTAGCTGAACTACCCCGTCCTCTCTGGTCTTGTGGGGATTTAACTTGTTTTCTCAGATGGTATGGATCGGTCCCGCACTGGGAGGGAAACTCAGGGACGTCCCCAATCTGAGTATATCCACTGCTTTCATGGAAATGGTCAGAGCCCAGGGTTGGTTTTGATCTATGGCGCATTAACCACCCAGAGAGAGAGAATACACTTCTACTCACACCCGCACAGGACTTACTCAGACTCGACTACTTTTTTGGTAACATCCCCACTCTCTGGTCGTTGTCGGGATCAGAAATTGAGCCGATCTCTTGGTCGGATCACGCCCCAGTCATGGTCGACCTTAATTTCCGCACCCCTCACCTCAGGTCATGCCATTGGAGGCTAAACGAAACGTTGATTAAAAATCCAATCCACAGAGACAGGCTGAGGACTGCCCTGGATTCATATTTTGCAACCAATGTGGGGTCGGTGACCTCAGCTGCCATGTTATGGGAGGCCCACAAAGCGGTCTTTAGGGGCGAATGCATAGCTATGGGTTCTAAGCTGAAGAGGGATTCTGAAGCTAGAAAATCCTCCTTGCGCAGTCAGCTAAAAAACTTAGAGGAGAATGTCCCAACGCCCGTCCATCCCGACCTTACGACGCATAGTGACAATTAGAAGCGAGTTAAAGGACTTAGCGGTGCACGCTGTTGAGAGGCTTCTCCTCTACTCTAAGCAGCGGTACTATGAGCACGGCAATAAAGCCCACACGATGCTGGCACGCCAGCTTAAGGAAAGGTCGGTGAACTCTATGCCACAGGCCCTGAGGGGTAGGGACGGCACCCTTTTTTATGACCCAAAGTCTATTGCCAAAATATTTTCGGATTATTTCGCTAAATTGTACTCCCTACCTTCTGAACTTTCGAGTGATGGGGAAACAGCCCAGGGACTCATCCGGGAATTTTTGCAGACTTGTCCCCTGGCCACACTTCCACAAGAGGCCTTGGCTTCCCTTAACGCACCTGTGGAACTGGATTAACTGCTAGAGGTGTTAAAGGATCTTCCCTCAGGCAAATCGCCAGGTCCGGATGGGTTGCCCTACAGGTATTTTAAAGTTTTTTCTGACATTTTAGCGCCTCACATTATCTCCCTCTTCAACTCCTTTATGAGAGGTTCGCCGATCCCCAGCTCTATGTCCCATTCTCACCTCACCCTCATACACAAAGCGGGCAAAGACCCAGCGGATAGTGCGAGCTATAGACCCATAGCCCTCCTGAACTCCGACATCAAAATATTCACCAAGATTTTGGCTAATCGATTGGGGATATGGCTACCCCAGTTGATCAACAAAGACCAGGTGGGATTTGTCCCCTGTCGCCAAGGAGGGGACAACACCAGACGCACCATTGACCTAATTGAAATCCTGAACGCTCGCTCAGAGCAGGCCCTTCTCCTCAGTTTAGATGCGGAGAAGGCCTTTGATCGCCTGGGGTGACCATTTTTATTTGAAACCTTGATGGTTATGGGTTTTACAGGACCGTTCATGGGGGCTATCAGGAACCTATATTCCTTCCCCTCAGCAGCAGTCAAACTACCCCATCACATTTCGGAGCCTTTTCAGATTAGAAATGGGACTAGGCAGGGCTGCCCCCTATCTCCCCTCCTCTTTGCCCTATGCATCGAGCCCCTAGCAGCTGCCATCAGGCTTAACCCAGACATAAAGGGGGTTCAGGTGAAAAATAAGGAATTTAAGCTTTCATTGTTCGCAGATGACATCCTATTGACCCTGACCAACTTACACCTCTCCTTACCTGTGCTGCATGCCCTACTGGAGCGATTTGGAACACTATCCGGATATAGGGTGAACGCCACTAAAACTGAGGCCCTCCCTATTAATGTCCCCCCTGAGACGCTCTTGTCCCTTAAGGACAATTTCCCATATCAGTGGCAAACTCAGTCTCTTAAATAATTGGGCACTCGTATTACAGATAGATTTAGCTCCCTCTACCATGGCTAACTTCCCCCACTATTTAGAGACTTGAGGTCACTTCTTCAAAAATGGCATTCCTTACCCATCTCCTTTTTTGGTAGAATAAGCACGGTGAAGATGTCCATTCTACCCAGATTACTATATCTGTTTGAGACCCTCCCTGTGGCGGTACCTTCTCTGAAGGAGCTTAAATCGTTACAGGCAGCGTGCCTACGCTTTATTTGGGCCCAAGGAAGGCATAGAGTTGCAAAAGAAATTATGATGACCAGCAAGCAGAAAGGGGGGTTAGCAGCACCGAACCTGATCCACTACTATTGGGCCGCACATCTCCGCCGTATCCCGGCATGGGCAACTCTCAGGTCATATTCAAAATGGATAGAGGTAGAAAAGCTCTGGCTGGCCCCCACCCACCCCAATGCCTTCCTGTGGCATTCTCGCCCTGTTCCGGGGGGTGCGGACTTATTAGGTCCGATGAAGCACACCATTCAGATATGGCGCCATTGCAAAGACAGATTTCAGCTAGCTTCGCCGGCATCGCCTATGAGCTCTTTTGTTTGTACCCCACTCCTTCCCACTAGCTCCTCGGGTTATTTTGCTCGACCATGGCTGGGGCGGGACCTGTTTCGCTTTGGGGACATTTCACAGTTCAGAGATAGGAAGCTGCGCCCCTTTGAGGATCTACAGAGGGAACACCTTCTCCCACAAAGCTCTGGGTTTCGCCATCTCCTCTTTTCCCTGTATGGGACGAACGTCCTTTCCCCTCCCACCCCCTTTGAATCTCTCTGCAAATTGGGGTCATCAACTAAGGGGCTGATCTCAGCAATCTATTATCTCCTGGGTAACCCCCACACAGAGGAACCCGCGACTCACGGATACATGGAGAAGTGGGAGAGATATTTAGGCAGACCTATATCCCTTTCTACCTGGCAATCCATTTGGAAAGCAGCAGCCAAGTCTTCAACATGTGTGGTCCAAAGGGAAAATCTATATAAGATTCTTTTCTTTTGGTACCACACCCCTGACCTGCTACACAAATGGTTCCCGCACACCTCGCCCACCTGCTGGAGATGTCAGTCGGCCATAGGGACTCTCCCACATATTTTCTGGGATTGCAGGGAGGTGCAGCCATTTTGGAGGCAGGTCAAAGACCTACTACATGAGATCCTGGGGGTAACACTCCCGTTGGACCCTTTGGTATTCCTACTTAGTGGCCCAGTCAGGAACCTCCCTAGGGACGTGGCTAGGTTCATGTTGAATGTCCTTACGGCAGCTAGGTGTTTAATTGCGGCCAGGTGGAAGCAGACTGTTGCCCCTGGGAGAGCTGATCTGATACACAAATTGAGAGAAATGCGTCGGATGGAACAATTAACAGCCTCCCTTCAGGATAAGATGGACCTTTTTGACAAAACATGGTCTGCATGGGACACCTACTGGGCTACGCAACCGTCATAACAATACCCACTATGAATCCACGACCTATCTGGGATGATTATTAGTGACTCCCCCCCCCCCCCTTTTGTGTATCCTCCCCACCAGTCTTAGTCTTGTCCTGTCTTCGCTGTCCGTTCAAAAGATCTTCTATGTGTCTTAATATTCCTTGTGAAATGGTTTTCAACATTCAGGTGACCCATTTCTGCCTATTGTTATCATAGATCGATGGCATGGGTAACGTCCGATAACCATGCAATATTTTCCTTGTTGTTCTATATGATAGTATATTGTTACTGCTTACTACTGATGACCTTTTTTTTTCTGTGTGAAAAATCATAATAAAAATTTACAGATTAAAAAAAAAAAAAAAGAATTTCAGGAAAACTTCGGTTCTGAACGATGTCGAAGTTTGGGGTACTTTGTGGGAACGAAGTGTGCTTTTGATTAATAAAATGGCTGCGAGCACATGGCGTTACATGGGGCAAAGAACTCTGGGAGGAAGAAAGGCATGGCCTACAAGACATGTGCAGAGATGAAGCCAATCAGAGACCGGCGGGATTCTGTGACGTCACCGCACTATATAAGTCTGGGCACGACGCTGGGAGCTCATACTGCTCTCACTGTGCTGTGTAGGGAAGGTGCTGCCACGGCTGCTTATGATAGCTGATACTAAAGAACTCATTTTTATACAGCGATTTTTGGGGGGTGTCTCAGCTTGTCTCAGAGACTGCTTCTCTAACGTTCTAATTCTGATTTTGTGGGGTATTGGAACTGAAGTCCACTATGCGTCCAATGCAGCTGCATATACATTTTAATGCTATCTGCTCACAGCACATTGAATTTCCAAGGGTTATCTAAGCCTGTTGCTGTTGTATTTATTTAAAGACACAGCGTTTTTACAATCCAAATATCACTTAATTTTTGGTTGCTCATTTCTTTTGTGCAATTTACATCCAGGGGTTAATTAAGCGTTGTTCTGCTGTTGTGGTTACTAAAAGAAATGTTCTTTTTCACCACCAAAAAAGACATTTTTCCTGTAGCATAATTCATAACCGAAGGTTAATTACAAGTTTTTCTGTTGTTGTGTACCGTAAAATACACGCCATTTTAACACGCTACAAAGCTGGTAATTTTTGGTTGCTCATTTCTTTTGCACAATTTACATCCAGGGGTTAATTAAGCGTTGTTCTGCTGTTGTGGTCACTAAAAGAAACATTCTTTTTCACCGCCAAAGAAGCAAATTTGCCTGTAGCATAATTCATATGCAAAGGTTAATTAAGCCTGTTTGTGCTTGTATATTCAGTAAAATACACAGTGTTTTTAAAAGGCACATACAAGTAAATTTTTCCTGGCCATTTGTGGAGCGCAATTCAGATCCAAGGGTTACCCAAGCTTGTTACTGGGTTCATTTGGCTTCAAATACAGGGTGTGTATTATCATATACAGATATCTTCATCAAACAATGTCTGTACATTTTAGAACAAACAGTATGTCAGACAGAGAGGTGGCAGGCTCTTCACCTGCGAGTGGCGGTGGTACAAATATTCCTGGAGCAGGCCCAGGTCGCAGCACAGCAAGGGGACATCGCAGCAGGGGTCACTCGGTGAGGCCACAACTGCCGCTGTCATCTAGCGGCCATGTGTTGTTCAGCAACCCAATGGTTCTTGATTGTTTGACTAGGTCATCCACTTCCTCCCAGATGACATCTGACAACCCCAGCCAAGAGTCGGTGGGAATGTTAGACACAACCCTTAGTTGGCATGGCCCAGGAGCAGGTCAGCGGCCCTCACTTGTCATCAACCCACCTCTGTCCCTTCCGGTTCCCTCAGCCAAAGATCTACTATGTGGTCTGGGCTCAGTGCCACTATACAGCGAGGATGAGGAGGACAGTCAGCAGCTACTTGGCAGCGGAGAAATGGGGCCAATATCCCCTGCCTCTTGCAGTAGGCGGCAAAGTATAGATGTGGAGAGTGGCATGGGAGGTCATGTTGTGAGGGGTCAGCCTCTGCATACCAAGACCGGTGATGAGGAAAGCAGTGACAATGAAACACAAATTGATGATGATGTAGCCGACCGCACTTGGGAGCCAGGTGAAGCAAGGGCTTCATCATCGTCAGGAAAAGAGGGCGTCAGCTTGCGCGTCAGGCTGTGGCGCAGCCAGCAAGTGGGTTGTGTGGCCGTGAGTCAGCAGGGTAGCAGCAGTGTGAGGTCAGGAGCCAAACGGCCGTGGGGTAGAAAACCCGCTTCACAGGTCCAAGAAAGTAGCGGCACAGGGGCTCAGCGAGGCAGCGGCGGTAGTAGTCACTCAGTGCGGAGCTTTGGCGGTAAAATCAGCTACTCGGCGTTGTGACAGTACTTTGCTAAGACACTGGAGGAGCTGAATATGGGAATAAGTAGAATCTGTGGCAGAAAGTGAAGTGTGGCCAGGGAGCTAACGTTGGCACCACGGCCCTGCGTCAACACATGCAGCGTCACCATCCGGTGGCCTGGGAGAAACGTGGCTCAGATGTGGTGGTCCATCCAGCCGCCACAGTAACAGCAGCAGCAGCACCCAGTGGCATGCATGCCATCGCAGCCAGTCAAGGCTCCACCACCTCTGCAGAAGGGAGTTGTTTCTCTTTGCCATCATCTCTCGGTCCAGATGCACTCTGCCACCCGAGTTAGAAGACTACTGGGCAGCCAAACTGGATGTGTGGCCGCAACTTGCCGAGTTTGCAGTGGAGAAGCTGTCCTGCCCGGCCAGTAGTGTGGCATCAGAGCGGGTGTTCAGTGTGGCGGGGGCCATCGTTAGCCCAAGGAGAACCCGCTTGTCCACGGGAAATGTGGAACGACTGACCTTTGTCAAGATGAATCAGGCGTGGATCAGCCAGGATTTCCACACACCAATGCCTTAGGCGTCAGACTACATCAGCCATGGCACCTCACCCAAACTTTGAGAAATGAGTCTGGGTTCAAACTACCTGCCTCAGCCACTATTCTGATGCCGCCACCTGCCTCATGCCACACATCTGCTGACTGATTTCTCCATGTGCCACCACCATCTTTACCACGACTGGTATTGCCACCCACCTCCAACTCTGTCATTGTGCCACTCATGGACCTCAGCGCTGCGCTGTTGCTGTGCCGTGCATCCACACTGTGTCATTGTGCCACTCACGACCTCTCGTTGCTGCCGCACCCACTCTCTGTCATTGTGCCACTCTATGACCTCATGCTGCTCCAGCATTAGCAGGTGCCGTGACAACCACACTGTGTCATTGTGCCACTCTCTGACCTCATGCTGGTGCTGCCGTCACCTACACTCTCTGTCATTGTGCCGGTCTGTGGCCTCATCTCCTGTGTTTTGTGCCACCTCCAAATTCATTGTGCCACCTCTGACCTCATGCTGCTGCTGCCGTGACCTCCACTCTCTGTCATTATGCCACTCTGTGGCCTACTCCTGTTTTTGCCACCCCAGAATTTCATTGTGCCACTCTCTGACCTCATGCTGCTGCTGCCGTGACCTCCACTCTCTGTCATTGTGCCACTCTGTGGCCTACTACTTTTTTGCCACTCTCAGAATGTCACTGTGCACTGCCTGACCTCATTCGCTGCGTGCTGCGCTGTGACCTCCACACTCTGTCATGTGCACTGTCTGACCTCATGCTGCTGCTGCCGTCCTCACTCTCTGTCATTGTGCCAACTGTGGCCTACATTGTTTTGCCACCTCCAGAATGTCATTGTGCCACTGCCTGACCTCATACTGCTGCTGTGGCTCTGCATGCCTCCACACTGTGTCATTGTGCCACTCTTTGACCTCATGCTGCTGCTGCCGTGACCTCCACTATCTGTCATTGTGCTACTCGATGGCCTACTACTGTTTTGCCACCTCCAGAATGTCATTGTGCCACTGCCTGACCTCATGCCACTGCTGTGGCTGCTGCCGTGACCTCCACACTCTGTCATGTGCCACTGTCGATCCCATGCGCTGTGGCGCTGCCGTGACCTCCACACTGTGCATTGTCACTCCTGACCTCATGCTGCTGCTGCCGTGACCTCCACTCTCTGTCATTGTGCAACTCTGTGGCCTACTACTGTTTTGCCACCTCCAGAATGTCATTGTACCACTGCCTGACCTCATGCTGCTGCTGTGGCTGCTGCCGTGACCTCAACACTGTGTCATGTGCCCCTCTGTGGCCTACTCGCTGTTTTGCCACCTCCAAATTGTCATTGTGCCATTGTCTGACCTCATGCTGCTGCTGTGGTCTGCTAACTACACACTGTGTCATCTTGCAACTCTGTGGCCTACTCCTGTTTTTGCCACCTCCAGAATGTCATTGTGCCACTGCCTGACCTCATGCTGCTGGTGTGGCTGCTGCCGTGACCTCCACACTCTGTCATGGTGCCACTCTTGCCTCATGCTGCTTGCCGTCATACACACTCGCATTGTGCCCTTCTGTGCCTACTACGTTTGCCACCTCCCGAATGTCATTGTGCCACTGTCTGACCTCATGCGTGCTGTTGTGGCTGCTGCTGACCCCAAACTGTGTCATGTGCCACCTTGACCTCATGCTGCTGCTGCCGTGACCTCACTCTCTGTGATTGTGCAACTCTGTGGCCTACTCCTGTTTTTGCCACCTCCAGAATGTCATTGTGCCACTGCCTGACCTCATGCTGCTGTTGTGGCTGCTGCCGTGACCTCCACACTCTGTCATGGTGCCACTGTCTGACCTCATGCTGCTGTTGCCGTCACCTCCACACTCTGTCATTGTGCCACTATGTGGCCTACTACTGTTTTGCCACCTCCAGAATGTCAGTGTGCCACTGTCTGACCTCATGCTGCTGCTGTGGCTGCTGCTGTGACCTTCACACTCTGTCATTGTGCCACTCTGTGGCCTACTCCTGTTTTTGCCACCTCCAGAATGTCATTGTGCCACTGTCTGACCTCATGCTGCTGCTGCTGCCGTAACCTCCACACTGTGTCATTGTGCCACTCTGTGGCCTACTCCTGTTTTTGCCACCTCCAGAATGTCATTGTGCCACTCTCTGACCTCATGCTGCTGTGGCTGCTGCCGTCACCTCCACACTCTGTCACTGATGTTGCCACCTGAGACCTCAGCTTATTTTTTTCCAGCTTTCGCTGCCATGACTTTATCAGGCTACAATCCTGCTTGAGTTTTTTGGTCAGTTTTCCCCTCATAAGTGCCCAGGGAATTTTATAGTGAAGCGATTCTAAGAGCGGCAGCAGTCATATGCGTGTCATACTAAAAACCAAGCTCCTTCTGCATATTTAAGCATGCCACAACGTTCTACAGCACCCCGCAGGCTCTGTGCAGCCTGGAAATAGCTGTTTTTTAACGTGATTCGTCCCGAAGTAATTCGGACCGAAATGAATTTTGTTTGGAGAATGAAGCTGTTGTTCCTCTCCCATAGACTTTAATGGTCGTCAGCGATTATCTATTATCGGCTATCGGATATCGGCATGTTAATTGCCGATATCGACTATCGATCCGATAACGATAGTTGACACAATCGCTCATCAATACCGATGACCATTAAAGTCTATTGGAGAGGAACAACAGCTTAATTCTTACAACCCAACAGGGGAGGAGAAGCTGGAATTAACATCCACAACAGTAAACTGTATACATGCTACATCTTAGGCAAGACAATTAGGCAACAAGAGTCACAGAAAAAAAGTCACAGACTATTCACTATCCCTGTCCTGTACCACAGCATGACCCTCAAACCTGCATGACTCACAGATTAAAAAGTGCCAGAAGAAAGTAGTCTTTGAACCACCATTTTAGTTGACCTGGACATTGACTATGCCTGTCCTGGACTGCAGCATGACCCTTATATCAGCATGACCCACAGATTAAAAAGTGCTGGAAAAAGGAGTCTCTGAACCATCATTTTAGTTGAACTGAACATTGACTATGCCTGTCCTGGACTCCAGCCTGCCCTGGCTACTACTGGGGGCCCTGACTACTAAGGGGGGGCCCTGGCTACTACTGGGGGCCCTGACTACTCAGGGGGGCCCTGGCTACTACTGGGGGCCCTGACTACTAGGGGGGCCCTGGCTACTACTGGGGGCCCTGACTACTAAGGGGGGCCCTGGCTACTACTGGGGGCCCTGACTACTAAGGGGGGCCCTGGCTGCTACTGGGGTACTGGGGGCCCTGACTACTAAGGGGGGCCCTGGCTACTATTGGGGGCCCTGACTACTAAGGGGGGCCCTGGCTACTATTGGGGGCCCTGACTACTAAGGGGGGCCCTGGCTACTATGGGGGGCCCAGACTACTAAGGGGGCCCTGCCTACTCTGGGCGGCCCTGTCTCCTAAGGGGGGCCCTGGCTACTATTGGGGACCCTGACTTCTATTGGGGGCCCTGACTACTAAGGGGGCCCTGACTACTATTGGGGGCCCTGGCTACTATTGGGGGCTCTGACTACAAAGGGGGCCCTGGCTCCTATTGGGGGCCCTGACTACTAATGGGGGCCCTGGCTACTAAGGGGGGCCCTGGCTACTAATGGCGGCCCGGGCTACTGTTGGGGGCCCTGACTACTATTGGGGGCCCTGACTACTAAGGGGGGCCCTGGCTACTAAGGGGGGCCCTGGCTACTATTGGGGGCCCTGACTACTAATGGGGGCCCTGACTACTAATGGGGGGCCCTGGCTACTAATGGGGGGCCCTGGCTACTATTGGGGGCCCTGGCTACTATTGGGGGCCTTGACTACTTAAGGGGGGCTCTGGTTACTAAAGGAGGCCCTGGCTACTAACGGGGGGCCCTGGCTACTAAAGGGGGGCCCTGACTACATAAAGGGGGCCCTGGCTACTAAATGGGGGCCCTGGCTACTGAAGGGGGCCCTGACTATCTTAAGGGGGGCCCTGACTACCTAAAGGAGGCCCTGATTACCTACAGGGGGCCCTGTCGGCCCAAAGGGGTCCCTGACGAGCGAATGGGGGGCCTTTCTTACTAAAGGGGGCCCTGTCTAGCTAAAGGGGGCCCTGACTACCCAAAGGGGGCCCTGACTACCTACACACTAGCTAAAGGGGGGCCCTGACTACCTACACACTAGCTAAAGGGGGGCCCTGACTTCCTGCACACTAGCTAAAACGGGGCTGACTTAGTGCACACTAGCTAAAGGAGGCCCCTAATTACCTGTATACTACCTAAAAGAGACCCTTAACTGCCTGTATACTCCCTAAAAGAGACCCCTAACTGCCTGTATACTACCTAAAGGAGGCCTTAACTGCCTGTATAGTACCTAAAAGAGACCCCTAACTGCCTGTATACTATCTAAAGGAGGCCTTAACTGCCTGTATACTACCTAAAGGAGGCCCTAACTGCCTGTATACTACCTAAAGGGAGTCCCTAACTGCCTGTATACTCCTGCATTATCTCCAGGGGGTTAGTCCTTTCCCCACCCTCCAAGCCCTCAGGAAACTAGGCCTCTAAGTTATGGCTTGTACCCGCTCTCCCACCCCTGGGCAGTTTGTACAGAGGTGGGCATGGGTAAAGAGGTGTTGGAAAATTGAGGATTCTAAGATATTTGTGTGTAATTTCTGCAGGGATGAGTTGTGGCCGGGACAAGTCATCGTGATGATGTGGAACGGATGCAGAAGAAAAGAGAATAAGAACGACTCATGAGAGAAGAGAACGACTCATCAGATAAGACGTCTCCGGTGAGTCCCTGATTTCAGGGGTTATTTTATTTCTATATTGGATCAGTGCTGTATTCACTGTAATGTGACCTGAGCTGGTGTCTGACCTCTATGCAGTCTCTATATGGCAGTGTTGTAGGTTATATTGGCATTAGTATAGTGGTAGTGTACATGTGTCCCTGACTGTAAGAGTGGGGGGAACACCTGACCTGTGATAGGAGTTTAGACTTTCTTTTTTGCTGGTGTTTATTTTAGATGGTGGTGAGATGCGTGACCAAGGGAAACATGGAGGGGGATATTGTATGTGGACTATTGGAGGGGGATATTGTATGTGGGTGGAGGGGGATATTGTATGTGGACTATTGGAGGGGATATTGTATGTGGGTGGAGGGGGATATTGTATGTGGGTGGAGGGGGATATGGATGGAGCCACTTAGCCCTGTGTCTATGATATGCTAGACTGACAGACGTGTCACAGATATGTGACTCTCTTGCCGGTAATATTTTTACGTACAGTAGGGTGGGGTGGGCCCCCCCAAGATCAACTCCCCTGTGGGCCCCAGACCCCCCAGTCCGACACTGTGCATAACCCACAGATTAAAGGAAGGAGCACCTTCTCTCGTACCTATACCTGCATGTCCTACACCCCTCTTTTCTTGCTTACCACCTGCAGTTCGCTCCATGTTCAGAAATATAAAAATGTAAAAGGTATGGAAGAGTTTTTGACAGTCTCTTATTGAAAGACGGCAAATCACAGCTATTTTTAAATCCCTATAATTTCCAACAGCCAACTAGATTAGAAAAAGAATTGTTTCTATCAAATATCTGTGAAATGCGGTCTGGTGGAAGAACCGTAACACAAAATCAACAGTGTTCTTCTTCAGTCCCTGAGATTTACAACTGCCCAGTAGGACTAGCAGTTGATAGTTTTCAACAAACTATCATATAAATGCACAATTAGCGCCAAACTGGGACACACTGAGTGAAATATAAGCATTAAAAAGCTATATGGATTACATATGGCGGTTTTGCCACTACTGACAACAGGCGTAATTTACTATAAAATATGTATAACACAATATAAGTACAACTGAGCTCTATGTGGCAAACAGATGCACGGACTGCAAAAAGAGTATTTAAATGTTACATGGATTAATATGCCAGCCTTTGCACCACTGAAAACAGGTGTAATTTACTATAAAATATGTGTAAAACAATATGCGTACAACTGAGCTCTATGCGCCAAACAGACGCACGGACTGCAATAAGAGTAGTTAAATGTTATATGGATTAATATGGCGGCCTTCACACCACTGACAACAGGCATAATTTACTATAAAATATGTATAGCACAATATGCGTACAACTGAGCTCTTTGCGGCAAACATTAGCACAGACTTCAATAAAACTATTTAAAAGTTATAGGGATAAGTTATGCCGGTTTTTGGGAACAATGACACGCAGTGATTGCAATAGAACTGAAAAAACAGGGACAATTTCACCTCCTATCAGAGGTCTGCTGGCCAAAAAACTGGTAAAAAAGAATGCTTTTTCAATTCAAGGTCACAGAACACACTGAGCTGCACAATATCTCCCTTCCTTTCAAAAGCCTCTCCTCCTGCCACTACAACCTCCCACCCCCCGCCGCAGCAGCTCTCCCCTTGCAGCGGCTGGACACACTAGAAGATATCTTTAAAACTTTCTCTAACTAAATAAGAAGTGAAATTCTCTAATCTAACTCTATTCTAAGCTATAGCTAGGTGGATGGTTTCTTGTATTAGAAGAGACTATCTATCAGAGCTGTTAGAACAGCTATTGGTTTAAATGCAGACAGACACGTCCTGCTGTGAAGTGGCATAGACAGAAAATGAGCTGAACAGGAAATGCAGTTGTATAGATAAAACGAGGTCATGTGATTTTTGCAGCCAATGAGATCCATACACGGCAATGTGGTAATGTTGTACATCCTCCTCATCCTCCTCTCTCCTCGGAGCTGATTAGCTGGCCGCCAAAATGACAGGAAACGCTGAAAATGGTGCGATAGTAATAGATTATCTGTAAGATTGTCACCTAAACTATCGCGTGATCGGAAATTTCTGATAAGCCTAAAAACCGTGCGGATTTCAACTTTTGCTGATATTATCGCTCATCCCTACTCAGTTCCTGAAGGGAAAGATTCAGGTTCATGCCAAATTGAAAACTGAGCAGTGGAGACTGCCTCTGCCTCTGCACATTGTAATAATGGTATTAAGGTGGTAGGCTTAGGAGCCTTCATTAATAATAGTCTTTATTTACATAGTGGCAACATATTCCACAGCACCTTACAATTTAAAGGGTATAAGTATAGAAACAAATAAATATACATTACATAGTGAAAGTCTATTAACAGATAAGATACAAATTGTGAGGGCCCTACTCACAAGAACTTACACTCTATGTGGGTGAATTGGTGAGACAAAAGGGGAGAAGTACTTCGTCTGCACAATGGTCCATCCATGATCCATAAATATGGGGTATGGCTTAATGAACCTGCCACCCCAACAGTATGGCCAACATGTATGTACAGGGCTGCGCCAGTATTCTGGTGTCCTTGTAGCCCAAAAACTGTCGCAGTTCTGTTCTCTAAAAAGCATTCCAAAATTAGGTGCATTTTTCAGCAGCCATGACACTTTGTAATGCTCCCAAGAAGTGGGGGTTGGAGGATGGCAAAACTAGGCGCATAACTACTGGAACAGGCAGACCAAGTAAAGAGTGGTTTACCTGAGCCTGAGCTGTTGTAGTGGAACTAGAAAGCGCCAAATTTATGACCCACAGTAGAACAGGTTAATAGATTCTGGTGCATTCTACACTGCTTTAAAGCTATTTAGAACTGGCCTCTTTGCCCCTAGATCATACATGTCACCCTGTATATTTATACATTAAAGTGCCTGGAAGTGCCGAAGTGCATGGAGTGTAAGGAATGCATGTGACTAAAAGTGAGGGGTTAGCAATTAGGATCCTGGATCTTACTATATTACCTGATTAATTAAATCAAGGGTGTTTACGAAATGCGCTGTATTTTTAAAAAGTTGTTATGCCGATTAAATCTGACACTTTCCAGTGGTAAATGCCCAGTGTCTAGTTTTTTTTTTCGTTTTTTTTTTTGGCATATTTGTTAGTTTTCACAATAGCACTGGTTTTCTTTTTGTGCAACAAGTATTTGTTTGTTAAAAATTTTGGAGACGTGGCCACTTCGAGTGCGGGAGTCACTTTGTGGATATAAAGACTGGCTGCTGTTATTGTCATGTGGTATTTATGCGTTTTGTATGTGTTTTACCATTCGATGTATAACCTGCCCAGGTGAGCTATACCATATGAATGTATATCTCTCCTAAACAGTTTACACTTTAATAGCATTAAAATAACCTCATTAGTGTAGAGATGATACTGAAAACCAAATCTACTGATGGTTTGTATAATGGTTGCTCTGTAGAGTGAGAACCTGAGTATAGAGGATCAAAAAGAGAGATGGCAGATAGCGGATTAGGCGAGAGTAGACCAAGCACTCCAGGAGTTTAAATAGACTTTTATAAATGGCAGGTTAGAAACTGGTCAGTAGTTGGCAGTGCAGGATGGGTACAGAATGAGCTTTTTTAGTAAATGGGTTATGATGCCACGTTTAAAGGAGGATGGAAAGATCCCAGTGGAAAAAAAGAGGCTAAAGATTGAAGCTGATGAAAAATAACAGCTAGGGAGAGGGACTGGATGATGTGAAAGGGAATGGGGTCACTAAAGCAGGTAGTGGGGCCAGCAGACGAGAGAAACCTGGGTACTTTTTCTTCTGTCGTTTGGTGAAGTGCTGAGAGCAGACTGAAAGACATGCAGGAGGGGAAAGGACAGATAGTATTTTGGAACACCCCTTTAATCACTAAGAATGTATTCACAATGTGTGACTTTGACACTGTTTTTCTATTGTACTATTTCTATTAGAATTGCAGTAAAATTGTCTTAATTAACAGCAAGCTACTTTTAACTCCTTAAATTGTTTTGAAAAATGTTACAAATGAGTAATCAATTATTATGTTTATAGCCTGCAATAATTGATTAATCTTTTGCAACAGCTTTCTTACTTTTTCACTTTATTATTGTCATTGTCCTCATGCTGTATATTGTTATTATCAGATATTTTCATACTGCATTACTTTATTCTATAAATGCAGAATTGTCCTTTGCTAATATTATTGATGGAACAGCTAATTTTGATGTTCCTTTGACTGCTATTGATTTAGCCATGCATTTGGCTATTGTAGGGAGAACTAGGTCATGTTAGGGGTAGGGTTGAGATTGGTGTTGCCCTTATTGGAGTAGGTGCCTTGTTAAAACAGGGTGACCTATCAAGGGTAAGACCAGGCTTTCTGTAGGATTTATTTGATCAAAGAATTGTCTTAATATTTATAATACAAGATGTTTTATTTTCTTGTACAATATCTGTAGTAAGGTTCCACCATTTTTTGTGGTTGTGTTTGCCTTTTCTATGTTATGTGTATTTCATTCTCAGTGATTACACTATCCATCGGATAAAAAATTCACTGTGAGTTTTAGTTAAAATCTTCCACTATCTTAACTGTACCAGCCTAAATAACCACTTATGCCTTTTCACACTCGCTTTAATTCACTTCTAACATACAGACATAGCCTACTTCCTCTCCTGTTTAGCCTATCCTTCCAAGAGATTGACAGTCCAATCATTTGAGGAGTCTAGCTATGTCTCAGCAACACCAGCTACATTAGTCTGTTTCTCCAATACCAGGGTCTCTAGTTCCCCAGGTTGCTTGCTAGATTTTTTGTCATTAATGAACAGACACTTTAATTTCTTATCCAATTTTACAGTTCAGTATCAGGAACATGATTACTTGAAAGTTTGTGGATGCATTTGTCTTCAGTGTTGGTTTATAACACATGGATTTCCTTATCCACAGTGCTCGTCTAATTACATCCGTACAGATGATATCTTTCTCTTCATTACCCTATAATTTCTTGGTTCAGTAGCTCTATATGTGTGATCCAACCCACAAAGAGGTAAAAAGTAACAGAGTAAAAATGTATCAGCTTTAAAAAGACTTGGCTTTACTGGTGCAGATATGTTGGCTTCCAGCCCAATCATCAGACTTCTTGGAATAGTCCTGGAGGTCATTAGTTTACAGAGGTCATTTTTTCACCTTCAGACTTTTTTTTTTACTTTGAGGTATAAATGATCAGAGTCTTATAGCATGGGAGAATAATATTCTAATCCCACTGTTTCACTTGTTAACTTCTTGAGTTCATGCCTTGAACCTTTTTTTTCACAGATGACTGATTGACCTGTACATGAAGATTAGGTAATTGGTTTAACAGTTGAGCCAGACTATGTGCTTAGAAATTGTTCTAATCGTGTTTCACAGATTGTAAACCATAAATTTTCTATACCTTTTTCTGAATAGCTAAAAAAACAACAACATTAGTTCTTAGTAAGAAGGACTTGACTTTTAAAGAAGGGAGGCTGTGTACAGTATGTTCAGTTTGTGACATCTGATATGTTCCAATTCTTTTCTTTTTCATGAGAATCTAAAATGTGTGGGATGAAAAATTTGTTTTCCTGTTATTGGAATGTTATCTTAATGTTTTCCTATAAAAAATAAAAACTTTTTTATGTCTATAAAATACAAACACAGCTATGCAAGATATATTTTCATTTTTTGTTGTTAAGAAAGTACTCAAAAGCAAAATAGTGGTTACATGACAAAATTATGAGTATATCCACATATTAGCATTTAGATTCTGTGTTGTACATATCGCTAAGATTGTGTACATAAAAATCTATGTGTTACGAAATGGCAGGAATCCTGCCATTTCGTCTTCTCCTGCTTACTAGATCAGATGAGGCTGTTGGTATGCAACTGTCTTGAACAACTCTCTGGACTATCAGCTGAATGGGTAAGTGCTAACCTTCTCTAGAGCTGAGCTTTACTGGACTGCTGGTGCCGGGTATACCATCAGCCGAGAGATTGTATTTTGTTGAATCCTGTTTCTAGCATTCAGTCCTGTTTTGGTTAGGTATCAGTTCCCAGTGTGTTAAGAGTTCTGTTATGTCTAAGTTCTCTGTTGCTTCTGTTCTGCCCTGTGTTAGTCTTTCACTGTTTTCTATCTTAAGCTGTCTTTGGTGGTTTTGTGTTGTTTTGGTTAGAGTTAGTGTAGCTCAGTGCCATTAGTAAAGATATTATTAGGGGTATAATAGGATAGGGGGGTCTGTTGTCAGAGCCAGGGCGAGGGTCAGGTTAGGAACAGATTAAAGAAAGATAGTTGTTAGGATCAGGTGTTTTGGTGTTTTGTGTCTGGATTGAAGTAATTTATCCCTCCATCTCCATCTGTACCATTGTCATTGCCCGTCTTGCTGTATGCCATGCATTGGTAAGTTCCTAATTTATTTTTAATAGATGCTTCATATTACTTGCATGTGACTGACGGTTGGCTTCATTTCCATTTTAAGTTTTGTTGCCATCCATGTCAACTAGCATTGTTAAAGAATAAAATTTTGGTGGAAATTACCCCCCCAAAAAATGCAGCTCTAACTTCACACTTATCCCCTTGGAACATCTGAGGCATAGACACCAGTGCAAACTGTTATGGTTGTAATGTAAACATCAAATTCTGCTTCACAAAAAATACCACATCAACGAGCAGGCACTAAAACCCATAGAAACATTGAATTTGTTGAATATTTAAGCTGCATTACTATTCTACACAAATACAACAGTGTTCTTTAGTGCACACTTTAATCAAATTGGGTACGCCCACGTACAAAGTCAAGGTAACCTCATCTGATGGGTCCCCAGATTTGGCTCTCTGTAGGTCAAAAGACATTATACATTCAAGGCAATAGGCTTCATACATGAATTTTAGTGGATATTAGGTGCTGTTGCATTTTTGAGTTTAAATGTTTGTTCAACCCTAACAATACGGTGAGAGTTGAAGTTAAGGTTAGGGTTTGCCTTGCTTTAACCCTAACCCTTTGGCTCCCCAAGATGTTCCCCAGATGTACCTAAGATTTTCCCAGATGTCTGATGGTGTTCCTATGCAAATGAAACTTATTTGGTTGCTGCAGGTGCTTTCAAGAGCCCGAAAAACACATGAATAATTTCATAACCATAGACTTTAACAGGATTTGTATTTAGAACATTCTGAACTCAAATGTTGTGACAAATTTATCCTTATATTTAAGGATCAGGAGATTGCAGGTGAAGTCACAGGATTGTTAATCACCACCCTTTCTTTTCTATCGCTCAGCCAGTTACTTATCCACTTACAAACATTTTCCCCCATTCCAAGCATTCTCATTTTACTTACCAACCTTTTATGAGGCACAATAATCAAATGTTTTAGAAAAATCTAGATATATAACATTTAGGGCCACATGTATGAAAACTGTCTAGGCTCATTTCATATAGTTCTCTGGAAAAAGAAAATGGGCAATCTGATTGGTTGCTATGGGCAACAGTTTTCATATATGTGACCCTTAGTGTTGATTGAACTGTTCTAGAAAAGTTAAGTTGTAGTAGAACTTTTCGAATTTTTAGAACTCGAACCGAACATTTTATTGTTTGTTCAAGTAAAACTGTAGTTCTAGTTCGACACGCCATTTTCGGTTTCGTTTTTAGCGCCTTTCTGCACTTTTGGCAGCCATCCAATCACCTCTCTGCACTTTTGGTGGCCATCCAATCAGTGCAGAGCACAGAGAAGTGTCAAAAAACATCATTGCTGAGGTGTAGATCTCTCATTGGCTGCTAAAATCACATGACCATGTTATATATATTTCACTGTATTGCCTTGTGAATGCCATTTTCAGCTCACTCTCTGTACTGTACAGACTGCTCTCAGTTAGATAGCATTTTCCTCTCCATAGACATCAATAGTTAAGGAGTTTGGTATTGCTGGCTGCATCTTTCCCACCCCCAAAAGCTGTTATTTGGCGACATTAGCAGGTTCACATAACGCCTAACTCTCATATACATGGATATATATTATACAGCATGGGTCCCCAACTCCAGTCCTCAAGGCCCACCAACAGGTCATGTTTTCTGGATTTCCTTAGCATTGCAGTGGTGATATAACTACGGTCAGTGCATTCTGCACAGGTGTCATAATTATTTAGTGCATTATGTGGTAGTTCCTGAAAACATGACCTGTTGGTGGGCCTTGAGGACTGGAGTTGAGGAACACTGTTATACAGAGTGCTTGGATTTGCTCAATCATACTCAGTGCCCAAAAGTTCTGTTTTTGAAGTTTTGGGGGTTCAGTAATTGTGTAACAGACTGCCTCCAAATCTCCTACAGGTCAAAGGGGCTTTTGGGCCCCTCAGGATGCAGGGCCCTGTAGCAGCTGCGACCACTGCACCTTCTATAGGTACGCCCCTGCTTGCAAGCTGTCCTCCTCATCTTTTCAGTTAGCCATTGAAAGGAATGAAATATGTTAGCCTCTCGATTTTTTTCTGTCACTCTTAGAGCCAAATTTTCTTCACTAAGTTGTTCCATGTATCCAGTTTACTGTTATGGATGGTAATTCCAGCTTCTCCTCACCTGTATAGGTATAAAAATTAACTAGAACATCTTCTCCCATAGACTTTAATAGGGTTCGAAGTTTGAGTTCGAACAGAACTTCGAACCGAACTCACAAAAGTTTGAGGTTCTAATCGAAGTGGAACTTTTTACTGTGCGCTCAACACTAATAACATCCAATGCCTTACCATGATCTAGTCTAGAACTAATCTCCTTATAGAAGCTGATGAGAGTAGTTTGACAGGACCGATCCTTCATAAACCCATACTGGAACTAAGTTATATATTTGTTCTCTGTGAAATACCCTATCTCTTAGAAAACATTCAAGCAATTTATCTACAACAAAGGTTAGACGTAATTGGCCTATAGTTTCCAGTACCACTTTTTGATTCTTTTTTTAAAATTGGCACCACATTTGCTATGCGCAAATCCTTTGAAAGATACTCCATTAATATACTGACTAAAAAAATTAAAGGAGGGGCTTGTCTATGGAATTACTTAATTCCCTTAGGACACAGGGCTATATACCATCAGGACCTGGTGATTTGTCTATTTTAATCTTCTTAAGGCAGAGCTGCACTTCTTTCTTGGTCATACAAGAAACATTTAAGGTGGAGTTTACCTCATCCCTCTGCTCATCAACATGTAATTTTCCTTGGTAAGTATAGTGGAGAAAATATTTTTAATGGATTTGCCTTCTCCTCATCACCCCCTACAATACCTGCCTCACAACTTTTCAAAGGGTCAACATTTTCAGTTCATCTTTTTACTATTTATATAGTTAAAAATATTTTGGAGTTAGTTTTACTCTCTTTGGCAATATGCCTTCCTGTTTCCAGCTTTAATGTCTTTATAATTTTTTTTACATATTTTATTTTTTCCCTTATGGCTTTTTAGTGCCTCTTTACTGCCTCTTATTTAAAAAGCTTTAGTGCTTTATTTTTGTTATTTATTGACTCATATACATATTTGTTGATCCACATTGTTTTTTTTCCCTATATCTCATCATTTTATTTCCATAAGGTATGTACCCCTCACAGTGAGTGCTTAAGATGGGTTTAAAAATCTCCCATTTATTATGTGTTCTGTTATTTTTGAAGACCTTGTTCCAGTCTATGTGGTTCAGAGCCTCGCTAAACAGATGAAAATTAGTCTTCCTCCTCCACAAAAAGCTCTACTGAAGGATAAGTGGAAATTAGTTATATTGTGGTCAGTATTTCCTAGATGCTCCCAACCTGACCCTTGCTAGGTCTGTTAGTCAATATTAAATCCAAAAGGACCTTTCTTCTTGTTGGCTCCTACACCAGTTGGGAAATGTAACTATCTTTAGTTGTTGCCAAAAATCTGTTTCCAGGTTTCAGTTTCCAAATGTATGTATGGGTAGTTGAAGTCAGTCATAATAACAAACTCATTGTGATTAGCTGCCTCATTTTTTCCGGGTTGTAAATTTTCCATGGGTTCTGTTATATTTGGTGACTTAGAGCAGACCCTTAATAGAATTTAATTATTGTTATTACCCCCATGTATATCTACCCATAATGACTCCATATGTCCATATCCTGTATCTATATATTACTGTCGTGTTAACTTTAGACAGGATCTTATATAAAGACATATACCTCCCCCTTTCCAATTTATATGATCTTTTCTAAACAAACTGTAACCCTGGAAGTTAACTGCCCATTCATGGCTCTCATCCAGACTAGAAATGGGCGAATTGATTCTAACGAAGTGGAATTCGTCTAGAATTTCAGGAAAACTTCAGTTCTGAACGAAGTCGAAGTTTGGGGTACTTCGGGTGAACGAAGTGTGCTTTTGACTGATAAAATGGCTGCGAGCACATGGCATTACATGGGGCAAAGCACTCTGGGAGGAAGAAGGGCATAGCCTGCATGACATGTGCAGAGATGAAGCCAATCAGAGACCGGCGGGATTCTGTGACGTCACCGCACTATATAAGTCCGGGCGCGACACTGGGAGCTCATATCGCTCTCACTGTACTGACTAGGGAAGGTGCTGCCGCGGCTGCTTGTAATAGCTCTTACTGAAGAACTGATTTTTATACAGCGATTTTTGGGGGGTGTCACAGCTTGTCTCAGAGACTGCTTCTCTTAACGTTCTATTTCTGATTTTTTGGGGTATTGGATCTGAAGTCCAGTGTGTGTCCAGTGCAGCTGCATATACACTCACCGGCCACTTTATTAGGTACACCATGCTAGTAACGGGTTGGACCCCCTTTTGCCTTCAGAACTGCCTCAATTCTTCGTGGCATAGATTCCACAAGGTGTTGCAACGATGCTCAATTGGTACCAAGGGGCCCAAAGAGTGCCAAGAAAATATTCCCCACACCATGACACCACCACCACCAGCCTGAACCGTTGATACAAGGCAGGATGAATCCATGCTTTCATGTTGTTGACGCCAAATTCTGACCCTACCATCCGAATGTCGCAGCAGAAATCGAGACTCATCAGACCAGGCAACATTTTTCCAATCTTCTACTGTCCAATTTCGATGAGCTTGGGCAAATTGGAGCCTCAGTTTCCTGTTCTTAGCTGAAAGGAGTGGCACCCGGTGTGGTCTTCTGCTGCTGTAGCCCATCTGCCTCAAAGTTCGCCGTACTGTGCGTTCAGAGATGCTCTTCTGCCTACCTTGGTTGTAACGGGTGGCTATTTGAGTCACTGTTGCCTTTCTATCAGCTCGAACCAGTCTGCCCATTCTCCTTTGACCTCTGGCATCAACAAGGCATTTCCGCCCACAGGACTGCCGCTCACTGGATGTTTTTCCTTTTTCGGACCATTCTCTGTAAACCCTAGAGATGGTTGTGCGTGAAAATCCCAGGAGATCAGCAGTTTCTGAAATACTCAGACCAGCCCTTCTGGCACCAACAACCATGCCACGTTCAAAGGCACTCAAATCACCTTTCTTCCCCATACTGATGCTCGGTTTGAACTGCAGGAGATTGTCTTGACCATGTCTACATGCCTAAATGCACTAAGTTGCCGCCATGTGATTGGCTGATTAGAAATTAAGTGTTAACGAGCAGTTGGACAGGTGTACCTAATAAAGTGGCCGGTGAGTGTACATTTTAATGCTCTCTGCTCACAGCACATTGAATATCCAAGGGGGATCTAAGCCTGTTCCTGTTGTATTCATGTAAAGAAACAGCGTTTTTACAATACAAATACCACTTCATTTTTGGCTGCTCTATTCTTTTGCGCAATTTACATCCAGGGGTTAATTAAGCGTTGTTCTGCTGTTGTGGTGACTAAAAGAAACCATCTTTTTCACCGCCAAAAAAGATATTTTTCCTGTAGCATAATTCACAAGCGACGGTTAATTACAATTTTTTCTCTTGTTGTGTAGCGTATAAAACACGCCATTGTAACATGCTACAAAGCTCGTAGTTTGTGGTTGCTCAATTATTTTGTGCAATTTACATCCAGGGGTTAATTAAGCGTTGTTTTTCTGCTGTGGTGACTAAAATAAACCGTCTTTCACCGCCAAAAAATAATTTTTTCCTGTAGCATAATTCACAAGCGAAGGTTAATTACAATTTTTTCTCTTGTTGTGTAGCGTAAAAAACACGCCATTGTAACACGCTACAAAGCTCGTAGTTTGTGGTTGCTCAATTATTTTGCGCAATTTACATAGAGGGGTTAATTAAGCGTTGTTCTGCTGTTGTGGTGACTAAAAGAAACCGTCTTTTTCACCGCCAAAAAATACATTTTTCCTGTAGCATACTTAACAAGCGAAGGTTAATTAAAATTTTTTCTCTTGTTGTGTAGCGAAAAATACACACCATTTTAACACTCTACAAAGCTCGTAGTTTGTGGTTGCTCAATTCTTTTGCGCAATTTACATCCAGGGGTTAATTAAGCGTTGTTCTGCAGTCGTACTCAGTAAAAGAAACTTTGTTTTTCACTGCCACAGAAGAAATTCTGTAGCATAATTCATATCCGAAGGTTAATTAAGCCTGTTTGTGCTTTTATATTCAGTAAAATACAGAGTTTTTAAACGGCACATACAAGTACATTTTTCCTGCCCATTTGTGGAGCGCAATTTATATCCAAGGGTTACCCAAGCTTCTTAATGGGTTCATTTGGAGTCAAATACAGGGTGTGTTTTTATCATATACAGATATCTTCATCAAACAGTGTCTGTACATTTTAGAACAAACAGTATGTCAGACAGAGAAGTGGCAGGCTCTTCACCTGAGAGTGGCAGAGGCACAAACATTCCAGACCCAGGTGGCAGCACAGCAAGGGGACGTCGCAGCAGGGGTCACTCGGTGAGGCCACAACTGCCGCTGTCATCTAGCAGCCGTGTGCTGACTAGCAACCCAAGGGTTCTTGATTGGTTGACTAGGTCATGCACTTCCTCCCAGATGACATCTGACAACCCCAGAAAAGAGTCGTTGGGAACGTCAGACACAAACCTTAGTTGGCATGGCCCGGGAGCGGGTCAGCGGCCCTCACCTGTCCTCAACCCGCCTCTGTCCCATCCGGTTCCCTCAGCCAGAGATCTACTATGTGGTCTGGGCTCAGCGCCACTACATAGCGAGGATGAACAATTTGAGGAGGGCAGTCAGCAGCTACTTGGCAGCGAAGAAATGGGGCCAATATCCCCTGCTTCTTGCAGTAGGCGGCAAAGTATAGATGTGGAGAATGGCATGGGAGGTCATGTTGTGAGGGGTCAGCCTCTGCATACCAAGACCTGTGATGATGACAGCAGTGACGATGAAACACAAATAGATGATGATGTAGCCGACCGCACTTGGGAGCCGGGTGAGGCAAGGGCTTCATCATCGTCAGGAGAAGAGGGCGTCAGCTTGCGCCTCAGGCAGCGGCGCAGCCAGCAAGTGGGTTGTGTGGCCGTGAGTCAGCAAAGTAGCAGCGGTGTGAGGTCGGGAGCCAAGCGGCGATGGGATAAAAAACCAGCTTCGCAGGTCCAAGAAAGTAGCGGCACAGAGGCTCAGCGAGACAGCGGCGGTAGCAGTCACTCGTGCGGAGTAGTGCGGAGCGTTGGTGGTAAAATCAGATACTCGGCGGTGTGGCAGTTCTTTGCTAAGACACCGGAGGAGCTGATTGTGGGTATATGTAGAATCTGTAAGCAGAACGTGAAGCGTGGCCAGGGAGCTAACGTTGGCACCGCGGCCCTACGTCAACACATGCAGCGTCACCATCCGGTGGCCTGGGAGAAACGTGGCTCAGATGTGGTGGTCCATCCTGCCACCGCAGCAACAGCGACAGCAGCAGCGCCTAGTGGCACGCATGCCATTTAACCAGTCAAGGCTCCACCACCTCTGCAGAAGGGAGCTGTTTCTCTTTGACATCATCTCCCGGTCCAGATGCTCCTGCTCCTCGCTACTCATGGCGCCAGCAGTCGTTCAGCGAGGCGATTGCAAAGAGACAACAGTATGCGTCCAACCATCCTAAGGTGCAGAAGCTGACTGTGCTCCTTTCCAAGTTATTGGTACTGCAGTCCCTCCCTTTCCAAATGGTGGACTCTGCACCGTTCAGAGAATTAATGGCTTGTGCTGAGCCGTGATGGAGAGTTCCAAGCCGTAATTTCTTTTCCAAAAAGGCAGTACCAGCACTTCATAAATATGTAGAACAGAAGGTGGGTCAGTCCTTGAGCTTATCGGTTTGTTCCAAGGTGCACGGCAGCGCTGACGTCTGGAGCTGTAACTACGGTCAGGGCCAGTACATGTCCTTTACGGCCCACTGGGTGAATGTGCTTCCTGCCCAGGCACACCAACAACTTGGCCAGGAGACGGCGCTTTCTCATCCACGTTGTCAAACTGCGGCTCCTGTGCCAATGTCCGCCTCCTCCTCCTCCTCCACCACCACCATCTCAGCCTCCACAAGTTCTGCTCCATCATACCACATGTGTAGGGCACAGCGTTGTCACGCAGTTCTACACCTGGCTTGCCTCGGCGAACGAAGTCACACAGTGGAGGAACTGCTCCACGTCATGCAGCAAGAAATCGATGTGTGGCTTTCTCCGCGCCAATTGCAAATCGGAACCATGGTGACGGACAATGGGAGTAACCTGGTGTCCGCACTGCACCGAGGAGGGATGGTCCATGCGCCCTGCATGGCGCACGTGTTCAATCTGGTTGTGAAAAGGTTCCTGAAGTCTTCCACCGATCTTCAGAAGATTTTGAAATGGCCAGGAAACTGTGCATGCTCTTCATCCATTCCTACAAAGCCAGGAACACCCTCCTCGAGTTGCAGCGCCAGAACGGCCTCCCCCAACACACTCTGATATGCGATGTTTCCACCCGTTGGAAATCCAGCCTGCACATGTTGGACCGACTGTATGAACAGAGAAAGGCCATTAACGATTTTTTGATGATCCAGGCGGATAGGAGTACTCCCCTGTGTAACTTTGATGTCAGCCAGTGGCAGCTCATGCGTGACACCTGCCGTTTGTTGAGGCCATTCGAGGAGGCGACGTTATTTGTCAGTCGCCAGGACTACGGGATAAATAACGTCATTCCACTGCTTCATGTCCTGGAACAGATGCTGAAAAATCTGTCTGGGCAGGGGACTGGAGACGTGGCGACTACATCTCGCAGCCACTTGAGTCCGGTGGGGACTGACCGGGAGGAGGAGGGGGAGGACATTGGAGCAGAAGCATTGTCTGGTGAAAGGAGTGGATTTTCTACCCAGGTGACAAGATCGGAGGAGCAGGAGCATCTGGAGGAGGTAGATGGAGATGAGGAAGAGGAGGCAGATGACGCGCAAGCACCGTGGCAGTATACAGTGGAGATGGAGGCAGGGAGCCCCTCGGAGTCACTTGTGCAGATGGCCCGCAGCATGCTGATTTGCCTGGCTAGTGACAGCCGAATAGTCAGCATCCGGCAGAGGGATGACTTCTGGCTCTCCACCCTATTGGACCCTCGCTACCGGTCCAAAATGGAAGCCTTTTTCCCAGCTATTGAGAGGAAGGACAAACTCAAATACTATAGGGAAATCCTCCGTAGTCAGTTGGCCGCTGCCTATGTGCGGCATCGTCCCTCCTCTGACAGGTCTGACCGGGGGGTTCTTCAGCGCTCACGTACTACTGCCGTGGCTGCTGGGGGAAGGTGGGCGGGTAGGAGCAGTACCAGCTCCATCAGCAGCAACCTAAGTCTGGAGTCACTGATGAGCAGCTTCCTTCACCCGCCTAGTGAGGAGGGCAGTCGCCAGCATCAGCAGCAGCTGGACCTGGAGCAGACCCTGAACCAACTGGTGGTGGCCTACTTGGACAGCACTCTGCCACCCCAGTTAGAAGATCCGCTGGACTACTGGGCAGCCAAACTGGATGTGTGGCCGCAACTTGCCGAGTTTGCAGTGGAGAAGCTGTCCTGCCCGGCCAGTAGTGTTGCATCAGAGCGGGTGTTCAGTGCGGCGGGGGCCATCGTTACCCCAAGGAGAACCCGCTTGTCCACGGGAAATGTGGAACGACTGACCTTTGTCAAGATGAATCAGGCGTGGATTGGCCAGGATTTCCACACACCAATGCCTTAGGCATCAGACTACATCAGCCATGACGCCTCACCCAAACTGTGAGAAATGAGTCTGGATTCAAACTACCTGCCTCAGCCACTATTCTGATGCCGCCACCCGCCTGATGCCACACATCTGCTGACAGTTTCTCCATCTGCCACCAACCATCTTTACCAGGGACTGGTATTGCCACCCACCTCCACACTCTGTCATTGTGCCACTTTATGACCTCATGCTGCTGCTGTGACCTCCACACTGTGTTATTGTGCCACTCTCTGACCTCATGCTGTTGCTCCTGCTGCCGTCACCTCCACTCTCTGTCATTGTGCCACTCTGTGGCCTACTCCTGTTTTTGCCACCTCCAGAATGTCATTGTGCCACTGTCTGACCTCATGCTGCTGCCGCCGTCACCTCCACTCTCTGTTATTGTGCCACTCTGTGGCCTACTCCAGTTTTTGCCACCTCCAGAATGTCATTGTGCCACTGTCTGACCTCATGCTGCTGCTGTGGCTGCTGCTGTAACCTACACACTGTCGCATTGTGCCACTCTGTGGCCTACTCCAGTTTTTGCCACCTCCAGAATGTCATTGTGCCACTTTCTGACCTCATGCTGCTGCTGTGGCTGCTGCCGTAACCTACACACTGTGTCATTGTGCCACTCTGTGGCCTACTCCAGTTTTTGCCACCTCCAGAATGTCATTGTGCCACTGTCTGATCTCATGCTGCTGCTGTGGCTGCTGCCGTAACCTACACACTGTGTCATTGTGCCACTCTGTGGCCTACTCCAGTTTTTGCCACCTCCAGAATGTCATTGTGCCACTGTCTAAGCTCATGCTGCTGCTGTGGCTGCTGCCGTAACCTACACACTGTGTCATTGTGCCACTCTGTGGCCTACTCCAGTTTTTGCCACCTCCAGAAGGTCATTGTGCCACTGTCTGACCTCATGCTGCTGCTGTGGCTGCTGCCGTGACCTACACACTGTGTCATTGTGCCACTCTGTGGCCTACTCCTGTTTTTGCCACCTCCAGAATGTCTTTGTGCCATTCTCTGACCTCATGCTGCTGCTGTTGATGCTGTCAACTCCACACTGTGTCATTGTGCCACTCTGTGGCCTATTCCTGTTTTTGCCACCTCCAGAATGTCATTGTGCCCCTCTCTGACCTCATGCTGCTGCTGTTGATGCTGTCAACTCCACACTGTGTCATTGTGCCACTCTTTGGCCGACTCCTGATTTTGCCACCTCTAGAATGTCATTGTGCCACTGTCTGACCTCATGCTGCTGCTGCTGCTGTTGATTCCGTCAACTCCACACTGTGTCATTGTGCCACTCTGTGGCCTACTCCTGTTTTTGGCACCTCCAGAATATCATTGTCCCACTGTCTGACCTCATGCTGCTGTGGCTGCCGCCGTCACCTCCACACTCTGTCACTGATGTTGCCACCTGAGCCCTTAGCTTGTTTTTTTCCAGCTGTCGTTGCCATGACTTTATCAGACTACATTCCCGCCTGAGTTTTTTGGTCAGTTTTGCCCTCTTAAGTGCCCAGGGAATTTTATAGTGAAGCGATTCTAAGAGCGGCGGCACTCATCTGCGTGTCATACTAAAACACAACATTGTATGAAGACCAAACCAAGCTCCCTCTGCATATTTAAGCATGGCACAACGTTCTACAGCACCCTGCAGGCTCTGTGCAGCCTGGAAATAGCCGTTTTTTAACGTGACTCGTGCCGAAGTAATTCGGGACGAAGTAATTTTTGTCGGGAAATTCGGCGAATTGACCGAACCGAATTTTTGAGAGATTCGCCCATCTCTAATCCAGACATGTCTCAGTTATCACCACTATGTTACTATTCCTCTCTGGTGTGGTACAGGTAGCATTTCTGAAAATGCTGCCTTGGAGGTTCTTGCCTTGAGCTTTTGGCCTAAGTCCCTGCAATTATTTTTAAGGACTCTCCACTTACCTCTAACTTTTTCATTGATTATAATGTGCACCATGACAGCTGGATTCTCTCCAGCCCCACCCAGTAATCTGTCAACTCGATACAACATACTGTTCAATGATCCTGGTCTTTGTAATAGATTTCCCAGTCTGTTCCCCTAATAGTAGAGTCCCCAATTATCAGCACCTGTCTGCCCTGTCCTACAACCCTTTTCCCCCCCGTACTGGAGATGGAGGTTGTGTCTTGCTGCAGCAGTGCTATTTCTCGTCCACAATCTGGCAAATTTGTTGTGGTGTACCAGATCAGAACTAGCCTCCCTGACACTTTTTCCTCTACCATTCTTTTCGACTGTCAGCCAACTAGCTGAGTAGTTCCCTGCACTTCCATGCTGCCATTTTCCCCTGCATCTACCCCACCAGGTGCTTGCTCAGTGAGCCACAGACTTGCTTCCAAGTTGACAATGGATCTGATTGTTGCAACTTGCTCATTTAGATCCTGGATCTGAGCTTTCAAATGTGTAGTGTGCACACATCTCACACATCAGTATGCCCCCTCAACATAGTCCAGGACCAAATATATAGCACAGGATGTGCACTGGGCTGCATTTTCAATCATGAAGCACATTGGGATATTACAAAAGTCAGAGAAAAAATAATCAGTGATTAATGATAAATGTGGCACATTGTAAGACTGTCTACTCTACCTTTACACTGTCTAAGAGTAACACAGCATTGATAAATTTGCTCCACTGCTGTAAATGAAGTAAATAGTAAAAAAAACTTGCCTATCATGCTACATACACTAAGGATAAGTCCACATGGCATGGTTTTCAAACGGGTTTTCGGACAGTTTTTGAATTTGAAAACTGTCTGAAACTCGACTGTCAACCATCCCCATAGACTTAAACAGAAAGTCCGATCTGCAGTCTACACAGCATGTATTTTCTAACAGGTGGATTTTAAATCTAAAAACCATCCAAAAACTTGAAACAAGCACATTCTTCCGCCCAGTTTCCAGGCAGAGCATGTACTGTTCAATGGTTAAGGGGGGCGGCCAAATCCGCAAACCACAGACAGAACCATCCCCCAAAACCATCCAATATTATAGCACTACTTCTTCCCAAATAGTAACTGCAGCCAGAGCCCTGAGGGAAGGGGAGTCTTGAAAAAGCACCATCTCTATCCAGACAAAAGGGGGAGGAGGGAGTGAGCCAACACAAAGAAAGAGGAAAAGCTTCTTCGCAAATGGATACTCAACAATGCAGGGGCCATAAAATGTACATCTCTCCACCGGAGGGAACTAGCAGGAGCTAGGCAAACTCCATAGGGTAAGGCAAAATAACCCTGCACAGAAGAAGAGTGTTAAAAAAAAAGAGCCAAAATTAGGAGTGGGAGCATCTGTCCCAGTGAAGAGAAGAGAAACAAATCAGCGGAATGGGCTTTCCTAGCATTTATAATGTAAATTCACAAGTAAGTTCATTATTTTATTAAATATTCTGTCCTGTCAATACAGGGTAATCACCCCAAAAATTGTGACCCCGCTCACATGCCTCACCCTGGACAACTCTGATGTAAACAGGAATACCCCAACAAACCAGGCCAAAAACAGTGAACAGATAAGACAACAAGGCAAATAAGGTCAGACAAGCCAAGGCCAGGCCAAAATGGAATGAACTTCTGTCAAAAAAGCAGAGGAAATACTGTAGATCAAGCCAAAGTCAGGAACCAGGAAGTCAATCTCAAGCCACAAGGAGTAAGCAGTAGCCAGGACATAGTAACAATCACATTCAAGGCAGGAGAGAAATGAATGGGTTTAAATATCCCACCTCAGCCAGGGACTGGACACTGATGGAAATGATAATGAGGTTGCTCCAAGCAAAGCTGAGGCAGGAACCAAACAAGAAAGAGTCTTAAAAAGGCCATGTGCTCCTAACAATTACATTATTGTGATGCAGTTAAGGATTTAGGAGAGAAGAATATTCATGTGGTGGTAAAAAAAAAAAAAAAAAACACAATTTGAAGATTAATATTTGAGAAACACTAAGCATTGGTGGTTCTCCAAAGGTAAGAGTGTTTTATAGTTCAGTCAGTCAGTCGTAAAAGCCAGAAAAATGTCAACAGATTTTTCAAAACCCTTTCAAATATACTTCCAAAAATAATGAGACTCATTTGCCAACGGGTTCTTGTTAATCATTGGCAAGCAAAATCCTATATATAATCTTCAGTCTGAATCCTTGGCGTATAGTATGTTTTCATTTTTTTCTGTGTAATATAAAATATAAATTTTTATTTTATTTGTCTTGAAATAATAATAAAGTTGCCACAGGTTGGTATAGTATTGCAGTTTCACCTCAGTGGAGCTGGTCGGCACAATCAGACACAACCCAAAGACAGGTGTGGTACTTTTTTGGGTAAGGCAGACATATTTCTCAAATCCAGTACAACTCCTTTCATTTAGTGAAGACAGAGCTACATATGATGGATGAATAGTAGTGGATTATAGAGAACATTGAAAGGCTCTGAAGAAAAACTGGAATTTGTTACTCTGTTTCTAAATTTTTATATAAAATATCCGATTTTTTGTGGATAATTTACCTTCTGTAGCACTGTTTACTATCATTTCATGGAGTGTAAAACAGTTTTTACAAATCTGATATGTATTCAAAAAGTGGCTTTCATTGTCAGGCAGAAACAAGTAAAACATTTGGATACATAAGAATGTGTCTAATTTTCTCAATCCTCACTATGTGGCCGTCTATAACCATAAGTTAACATGACAGCTTATTGTACTGATGAATGTTATAATGAAACCACATAAAAGTTTTCTAATGCTCGGTTTTGTGTTGTCATGGCTACATATTATGTTTAGTCATTTGATATAGCAGGCAGTAGCTTAAACACAATTACAATGGTGCATGTATGGGCGCTTATGATCAGCAAGGTCAAACCTCATTTGTCAGAAAAGATCTTCTGTGTATAAAACGTCTTTAAATTAACTTCCTATAACACTTTAGTAGTGCTAAATTGGAGGGACGAGAGCGGGGTAGGAATGCAACTGCTGTGTATGGTCTGATTGTTGGTGGCATGACAAATATTTAATAGATAATTGACAAATAAAAAATGGAAATCTAAATGTAGTATCTACTAGCCTTTTGTCAAAGCTGTTTTGTCAGTACGAGGGAGACATACATTGAGCAGGTGTTATAAATTATGGCTGATGCACAAAGAAGATCAAATTATTCCTGTTATTATAAAGAGAAATAATAATCACAATCACTCTTTAGGGGCAAATGTGTAATACATAGCCTGCCAAAAATATTGTGTAAAAGTGATGAAAACTTAATAAACTAAATATGAAAACTGATAACAAGTCCTGCCACTCCAAACTGACTAAGAAACGGGTGACAAATTTACATCAGTTTCCACAGTTTTTCCAATCCGTCACTTGACCTCACTGATAGAAAAAAAGTATTATGGCAGATTCTTTAAGAAATGAAAAATGATGTTAGCTTATGTATTTTGAAATGAATAGGATACCCCTAAGGAAATACCAGTAGACGCATAAAAGAAAAACTTTTTTGCAGACAGTAGTTCCTGGTAACCACAGTACATGTGCCATGAAGTCTTGCCCAGTCATCACAGATCTAGATAAAGCTTTAGGCCTGTAGTTTTATTTAGATTATGAGCAGAATGATGGAGAGCCACATATACAGGTATAAGAAGGGAAAAAAGCACAAGAGAAGATACAGACTGTGTGCTATGCTGAATTTAGGGCTGCTTTTACAATAGGGCAAACAGTGCTACTGCAGTGGGCCCTCTATTCTATTTGTGTCTGAATTATCTGGATGCAGGAATATTTTTAAAGTGTAAGGAAACAGAAAGCCTCCATCCATTTGGAGCAGAGGTGATGAATGCAGTGAGAGAGAAAGGGGGGGGGTGGGGAGGAGCTGTAGGCATTTTCTTTATTTTGCTGTGATTATATGTACATTGCAGCAAAACTATAAAAAGCCCTAAACATTCTGTCTGGAAACAGTGTATTGTCTATACCTTTCTAATGCTAACATATTTATTTTCCAGAGATGCGTGTGCAATTGCTATTATTTATACATATATTTATATAGCCATATAAAACCTATTTATTATGTTTCATCAAATTTAGCCTTAAAAGGAACCTATCAGGTGATTTCTGTTACCATATCTGAGAGCAGGATGTAATAAAGGAAAAGAAGCTTAGTTCTCTGATATATAAGATTATATGATTTGGAGCAGAATTTCTGAATGAAAAGCAGAGTAAAATGTGACCAGGCTCCTTAACAGACAGTGGAAGTTCTGATTGCCCCACCCACAAGCAGTGATTGACAGTTCTCCCACCATCAGTTTGTATACAGAGTAAACTCTCAATTTTGCATATTGATGTAGCTAGATGCCCATTTTCAGATGCTTTGCAAATGTGATGTTTCGACTTGGAATAGCCTACAATGGATGCATCAAGCAGTGGGGCATAGGATGAGGGGAGAGGATTGTGGCTATGATGTGCAGCCAACTGAGAAAATGGAATCTCTTCTCTGCTTATCTCTACCAATGGACTTTGTTTACTTAACTAAAGATTTCACTCATTAGATCTCTGTAGCCTGTATAGTATATTTTATAAATCTCCAGAAGTCATGTCTGTGTTACAGGAATAGCTGAGAACGGCAAAGCTGATGTGTCAATCACTGCTATACACCCGCCTACAGCCTGAACAGGATGTAAAGAGTCTAAAGCTGACGGTGTCTCTATGAGGGTCAGCAGAATTTTCAGTTTTGCCTTTAAGATTTAATCTGCTTTTTACTCAGAAATTCAGCATCAAATCATATCTATCTATCTATCTATCTATCTATCTATCTATCTATCTATCTATCTATCTGTATATATATATAAAAATATATATATAATAATATATAAAATATATATATAAATAATATATAATATATATATATATATCAACCCTTCTCCAGAATCCTATTATTACATTACTACACTCTAGAAATGTATCCAGACCCTTTATGAACTCTGTTCAATTCACTGGCAGAGAGTTCCTTAGTCTTACGACTCTTACAGTAAGAAATCTCTTCTATTTTTATGTAGAAACCTTCTTTCCTCTAGACATAGGGGATGCCCCTTGTTCTGGATACAATCATATATGGAGATGATGAAAATGTAGAAACCAATTTAACATGAACAATAAGGAATATATTCTGTGATAAAGATATTGCCTGGGCTAGTCAACCCATACATTCATTAGAAAGTACAGCTTCTTAAGAGTTGCTGATCTCCAGTTATACATTTATAAACAGAAGGTAATTAAACATTAATGATTAAACTAGAGAAAGCACTCCTTGAGCATACTGTTTTAAAAATATCTTTAGGAATTCTGGAAAACAGATGTGATCATGCTGCAAAAAATGACTAAGCGAGAGCAAACGAATAAGAGATGCCTCCCAAGGAGTAATTGTATTTGAAGTCAGTGTCTTCTCCAGGAGATATCCATTTATTTGGAATAGAACAATATTTCTGCTAAATTTATGGCAGGAAGATGAACTGAATGCCCTGTATAGTACACGTGTGTCTTCTGTGCACCAGATGTGCGCTCTGTGTTTCAGCAGCTTTACGACAATCTATTCATAACAATATTTTCACATTGCAGAGAACATGAATTAGTTATGGCCCCCAAATGAAGTGTGACATTGGTTCAATAAGGAAATGCAAGAAATAGAAAATGTTGTCTCACTTTGTTAAACAAATGTTTGTACAAATGTTTTAGCTAACTTTTTGGCTGCTGACAGTTTTCTCTGGGGCTATGTTTTTCATTGCATTCTGCATTGAAGAATAAATGAGCATCTTGATGCAATGACTGCTCCTGGGTAGTGCCATTACTATTAGTGCCAGAAATAAAAGTTGTAGGCCTGGTTAATATCAAGTTAATAGATTTAACCATCTTGTATCCAGACTTTAGGAATTTTTCCTAATGCAAAATGAGGAAGTTAGGCATGGAATTGTTAAATGTGATAGGGATGATGTCACCACTTTTCTAGGCCCCAAATTGTCACCTATGTGAGACAGAAAATCTTGGTGATTTATCAAATAAGATGTAGAACAGGAAATCTTGCAGTTATCATATAAGCCATTTACAGAACCTTGCTGAATTATCACTTGAACATTATTACTTACAAGCCTCTTTGAAGCTATAGAGTGATAAAAGCCTTGATAGAAGAGCAAGACAGGCAATTAAAGGGGTTTTATCACTATAATGATTAGCTTTCAAAATGAAGGCAAAGGTAAATGAAGACAATTAACAAATACATTGTTATGTTGATTTTGCTTTGCTCAGGAGATGAAGATTTTTATCTTCTCTTAGAATACACAAGTTTTTCTAGTTACCAACCGAGTCTACTCAACTCTCCTTGCTTTCTCTTATCATTCATTGCTCTTGGCTGCTGTCAGTTAGTCCTGGTGAGTCACTGCATGCAGTCTTATGTCTAGCAAAGGATAAATATAGAATCCACGGCACATTTTATTTGTGATGCAAAAAATTGTGGAATATGCATTACAAATACAGTAACAATATATAGTGAATTGTGATTTACAAGAAATAATGACTTAATTGAGTGACTCTCAGTTTTGCATATTGATGTAGCTAGATGCCCATTTTCAGATGCTTTGCAAATATGATGTTTCGACTTGGAATAGCCTACAATGGATGCATCAAGCAATGGGGCATAGGATGAGGAGAGAAGATCGTGGCTATGATGTGCAGCCAACTGAGAGAATGGAATCTCTTCTCTGCTTATCTCTACCAATGGAATTTGTTTACTTAACTAAATGAGAAGCTTTCACTTGTTAGAGCTCTGTAGCTTGTATAGTATAGTTTATAAACCTCCAGAAGTCATGTCTGTGTTACAGGAATAGCTGGGAACAGCCAAGCTGATGTGTCAATCACTGCTATGATACATGTAGATAGCATAAATGCTTCTTTAGGGATTTCCACGTAATGAATCACTGCTATGCACCCACATACAGCCTGAACAGGATGTGTGAGTCTAAAGCTGACTGTGTCTCTGTGAAACTACATGGTAAGAAAAATCCCTTTAAAGAACTAGGCTAGCACATTTTTCCACTCTTTATTTGCTTAATGAGAACTATCAAGTAAAAAAAGAGAAAAAAAAAACCGTAAAAGTAGCGGAAATATAATTTTTGCTTTTGAGTTTAATAAGCACTGTAGTTTCAATAACAAGCTTTGTATAAATCAACAAGAAAGCTATTTCATTTATCTTGTTGGATAAAATTGCTCCTTTCCTTTTACTTTGCAGCCACATCTTCTAGCCACCCAAATCTTAAGCACTGATCATTCATTTTCAATTCACTACAAAATCCATTTATAAAGAAAAAGCTGGAGTACTAGCTCAGTAAGGGATACGGTTACCTGCTGCACATAAATGTCTGTGGAAAGAGGATATGAAGAAGTAGGATGAGGGAAGATGTGCAGTGATAGTTCAAGGAGTTTCCTGCTTTGTACAATTTCTACAGATGTAACAAAGCTAAATGTGACAGATAAAACACCATGAGAGCACAGAACAGAAAATTATCTCAATTTTTTCTATTCTTTTCAATAGCTATTGATGTGATCGAAGAAGAGATAACATGAAAAACCATGATATTCCAATCAAGCTTAAGGGGCTGTCCACTTTTAATTATTTTATTATGCATTTATTATGTATCTTGTCATATAAATGTGTGTTATGTATATGGTGTAACAGGAAAATGTGGTATATACAGCATATGCCAGTGACTACGAATTGTTTATGTATACCCCCTTCACCACAGATCAATTATGGGTATTCCCCGTCTAAAAGCTGATTCATTCATGCATAATTAACCCCTGGCCAGAAACCATTAACTCATTTTTTGGAGGTGAAATTTGTCACGTACTAATTTACCAGCACGTGACGTGACCACTGTAAAGGGGTTAATTTATTTCCACTCAATCTTATTTGCATTTACCTTCCGCTCAGGTGGCAAATTAAGCATAAATCACACAGGGTTAAACACTTTGATCAAGGCTATATATTCTTAGGGTGACATGTATGAATGGGGCTGCACCAGGTTTCTGGTGTCATAAAGCTGTAGTAGACCAGTTCTATAGATATATGAGCAGTCGAACTGCAAACTTTGGTACGATAAGCGCCTGCGCAACACTTTTTAATGTGCCAAAGATTTAGGGGTGTTCTGGGGCATCACACCACATTCGTAGAATTAGACACATTTATGATTCTTTGATGCCAATCCTAGGCGCAGAACTGCCTGACCAAGTTAAAGGTGGTCTGCCTGAGCCAGACTTGTCGTATTGGCACTAGACTGGGTCTGTATGTATGAACTGAAGAAGAACAGGTTCATACATTCTGGCGCTTAAAGCATTCAAGGACCTTGCCTCTATTGGTCACCTTACTTTTTTTTAGCACGCTGATCTTGACCTGCATTACCCACTCACCTATGGGTCATCACCACTTGTACCAGGGTCTTGCGAGTATTATCTCTCCTTTGGTATGCAAATCCAGGATTTATTTCTGTTTTGTTTCAATTCAAGCCATATTTTTGGGAATGTACTATGTCCTCCTCCACATCTTCCCTTCCTTTTTCTCTGATGAGCCTGTATTATCTGTAAGATAAATGTGTTGGAATTTTGGGAAGTAATCTAGTTAAGCTATATATCTTCAACTTGGCTGATTTGCTTTTTCTTCTGTCTCAGGAGTGTATTGTGTTATATTTGCATTTAGGTTGCAAACTCGCTTTTGTGAATGCAATATCATTACAAAACTTTCGAAGGGACACTCCCTTCAATGTAATTTGGTTCCTAATGTGGTTAATCATCAATATATTACTTGTGTTTTATCCTAAGTACCAACAATTAGTCTTGTATGCTCCTAGATTTTGGTATCTGTTTTCCTGATAGGGTTTAATTAGGGCTTCTAAATCAGGGAGAGGTTACTGCGCAGGGTCACTTTTGTCGGAGTAGAGACCTGTATAGGTAGGCTATTCTTTTTTGGTTTATTTATTTTATTTTAATTTTTTTTTTTTGGATTTGGGATTTAACATTGCAAGGATTTTTTCTACTAATTTTTATTGTTACCATTTCTAGTGGGATGCACATCCTTTTTGTACTTCATTTTTGAATTAGGGCAAAATCCCTTTTCTTTTAATACTATTAAAGGTTTCCAACTCCTGTAATTTCTAAATTGGGTCTGTTATTTAGCATACAAGGACCAAACTTATTAAAGTTTTAGATTTAAATAGAAAAAAGGTACAGTGCTTACAAACAATATAAAAAGAAATGAATACAATAAATTGACATACATACATGCAATAGCAGTTTTAAAATAAAAGGGAAAAGTTGCAGAAAACACCTAGCACTGACAAATGTTGATGATCATCTATCCTGGGGTAAGGAAAGAATTGGGACTCCGCTCAGCAGACGGCTGAAGCCCAAGCTGTGAATGCAGTTTTTCCCTTGAAAACATATTTTATAACCTGAACAATTGGGTCAGGTTTCAGAGCTGCCCATCAGCTCATTAGGGTAATTTGTTATCCCTGTCTAGCTGATTAGGTGATGAGGGAGAAGATACAAGAATACCTAATTTTATGGGTTCATTGATTGACCCATTATGATGTTTTTGGAGGAATTATAGGGTTAGATGGACAGACCCTCGCCTGCCATTCTTTGAGGTAAATTAAACTTCAGGCCCTATGTCAAAAGTTGCAGTTTGTAGAGAACCTGCCACCCTCAATAAAATGAGTTAATGGTTTATGACCGGGAGTTAATTATGCTTGAACAAACTAGCTTGCAGGCAGGGAATGCACATAATAGATTTGTGGCGAGGGGGGTGTACATAAACAAACCGTAATCACTGGAATACACTATATATATAAAACACAGTTAACCATTTACATAACACACATTTATATGACACCTCCCCCTTTATGATGTGGCATGAGAAATTTTCTCACAGCTCATTTCACAAGCATATCTACATGGCACGCAGTCCAGGTGAGATAGCCATTCTCCCCCACCACTGGGACAGTTCTCCGATGCCGGGGCAGTGTGCTTTCCAGGGAAATGTGGAAGTCGGATTTCATGGCACCAGGGCCATAATGGGATTATTGTCAGTTATCCCCCCTTCTGGCTGTAGACTATCATATACCATTTGTTTGAATGCATTCACTAGGAGGCTAATATCACAAAGTATAGTTGCAGGTACAGTATATTACCATATTTCTTGGACTATAAGACACACTTTTTCCCCCCAAACTTGGGGGAAAAATGAGGGTGTGTGTTATAGTCTGAGTGTACTATCTCGGGCCGGCAGCAGGTTGGAGAGGGACAACGCTGCTGGAATCTGGTTGCAATGTTTATGGGGTTAAACCCCACTGGCTTCCCTCAGCATTGCCGCACTCCAGTCTCCAGCTGGCCCGAGAGAGGAGTGTACAGCAGCGGCCTGCAATATTCCTGTCTACAGCTGCATCTGCACTGCCTCTTCCACTACAAAGCTCTCTCCCCTTTGGCTGACCATCCACCAATCAGCAGCAGACAGTTCTCCTTTGAATGATTTTCTACCCGGTGCAGCCAGTGCTACCCGCTGCAGCTGTCTGCCAGTCACCGAGAGGAGGATGACATCGCTGCAGATACTGCTGCTGCTGAGTGTGCTGGAAGCCTCCCTGCCATCTACTCTACAGAGGTGGTGAGCCTGGAGATGAGCCTGGTATGGGGATGGGTCCTGCAGGCTGCTGTCACCCTGCCTTTCCGCTGCTTCTCCATCCAGGCTGTGACTGGCGATGGCTGCAACTTCACCCCCTCCCCAGGTAACCACGTGACCTGTGATCCCGGACCGTGTAATTATCAGCAAGACTGACCAGCTAATGCCATCAGCTCTATGCACAGGTTCTGTTGTTGGCCTTGTAATTATCCCTGTCTGTCAGTGTTATGAGGGTATGATGACTAGCAGAGTTATAGGAGGTTTAGTGCCTGACAGTATTATGAGGGTATCGTGACTGAAAGTGTTATGGGGGGCCCATGAGGTTGGCAGTGTTATGGGGGTCCTACGGCTGGCAGCGCTGTAAGGGCACTGTGACTGGCAGTTCTATAGTCCATAAAGCTTCAAGCTACAATACCCTCACAATGCTGCCAGCCACAGGACCCCTATGATACTGCCAGCCTCATGGGCCCCTCATCACACTTCCAGTCATGATACCCTCATAATATTTCCATTATTGTATATATATATATATATATATATATATATATATATATATATATATATATTTCCTGGGAGCCAACATTTCTATAACTGCGGACTGATTGTCAGCTCTGTTGGTCAGCATTTTAATATAGTGCTGACCCACGGAGCTGACAGTCACTCTGCGGTTATGTTGATCAGCACTGTGGGTCATCATTATATGTGTATACGATATACACATATAATCAGTTTTGCAGCCCAACCAGCTCTATAACCTTAACACCCACCTCCCCACTGGGCTTTGGAAAAAATTGTTTCTCAAGAAACTGGTCCCTAGTGGAAAAAAGGTTTGGGGCCGCTGCGTTAGAGGGATTAAGCAGCAAAGTAAAAAAAAATAAAATCTATACAGTTGAAACCAGAAGTTTACATACACTATGTAAAAAGACACATGCATGTTTTTCTCACTATCTGACATGAAGTCAGAATAAATCTTAAACATTTTAGGTCAATCAAGATTACCAAAATTATTTATATTTGACAAATGCCAGAATAATTAGAGAGAGATAGAATTTTTAAGGCATTTTTATTACAATTATATGCAAATACAAACTAGATGGGTTTGTCCAGCCATCATACAGCTCAGAAAGGAGACGGGCTCTGTGTCTAAGAATGAACGTGCTTTGGACCGACATGTGCATATCAACCCAAGTCAAAAGTTTACATACATTTCATTACTATTTGGTAGCATTGCCCTTAAACTGTATGACTTGGTCAAACATTTTGGATATTCTTCCACAAGCTTTTAAGAATAGTTGGTAGGAATTTTGACCCATTCCTCCTGACAGAACTGATGTAACTGACCATGTTTGCCTCCACTCTTTTGACTGCTCTTTGGTTTCACGGTCATCCAAATAAATCCAGGTCTCATCCATAGTAAACAGTCAATCCCGGAAGTTCTTATCAGTCCGAAAACACTGACAAATGAACCGGGAAGTTTTCACTCGCAAGTTTTTCTGATCTGTTGTCAACTTTGCAGATAGCTTCTTCATGTTCAAATGTTCATGGATAATAACAGAAACACGTTCACGAGAAATCCCTATGGTGTCTGTCATTCTCTTAGCTGAAATTCGCTGATTCTCGAGGATGAGGTTGTGCAGAACATCGACGATCTCCGGAACAACAACCACTCTCAGTCGTCCAGGACGTTCCTCATCATTGATGCAGAAGTGGCCCGTTTTATATTTGGCAACCCATTTCTTAAGTGTAGAATATAAAGGGCATTGATCCCCCAATGTCTGCGACATATCACCATAGATATCCTTCACGGATTTTCCTTGCAGAAACAAGAAATTTATCACTCCTCTGTTCTCATTTGCTGTGAATATTGCCTTAGACTCCGCCATTTTGTTTTCCTGCGTGCCTAGATCACTGTTACCATAAGCTACAAACATAAAATTTCGAAAACATATATTAGATATATAAGGCTTCCATGTGATGTAACATTCGTTACCATAGTAACAAAATTAAGAACTCAAAGCCAAAGACTTATCAGCAGCCCCTTGTATGTATATATATATATATATATATATATATATATATATTACACATACACGAGGGGCTGCTGATAAGTGCCCTTGGGTTTCACTGACTCTGGACACAACAGAAGGAATATTTTATTATATATATATATATATATTATATAATATATATATATATATAATTCATCCAATTATATATATAAATATATATATTATATATATAATATTATATTATACACTCACCGGCCACTTTATTAGGTACACCATGCTAGTAACGGGTTGGACCCCCTTTTGCCTTCAGAACTGCCTCAATTCTTCGTGGCATAGATTCAACAAGGTGTTGCAACAATGCTCAATTGTTACCAAGGGGCCCAAAGAGTGCCAAGAAAAATATTCCCACACCATGACACCACCACCACCAGCCTGAACCGTTGATACAAGGCAGGATGGATCCATGCTTTCATGTTGTTGACGCCAAATTCTGACCCTACCATCCGAATGTCGCAGCAGAAATCGAGACTCATCAGACCAGGCAACGTTTTTCCAATCTTCTACTGTCCAATTTCGATGAGCTTGGGCAAATTGGAGCCTCAGTTTCCTGTTCTTAGCTGAAAGGAGTGGCACCCGGTGTGGTCTTCTGCTGCTTGTAGCCCATCTGCCTCAAAGTTCGCCGTACTGTGCGTTCAGAGATGCTCTTCTGCCTACCTTGGTTGTAACGGGTGGCTATTTGAGTCACTGTTGCCTTTCTATCAGCTCGAACCAGTCTGCCCATTCTCCTTTGACCTCTGGCATCAACAAGGCATTTCCGCCCACAGGACTGCCGCTCACTGGATGTTTTTTCTTTTTCGGACCATTCTCTGTAAACCCTAGAGATGGTTGTGCGTGAAAATCCCAGGAGATCAGCAGTTTCTGAAATACTCAGACCAGCCCTTCTGGCACCAACAACCATGCCACGTTCAAAGGCACTCAAATCACCTTTCTTCCCCATACTGATGCTCGGTTTGAACTGCAGGAGATTGTCTTAACCATGTCTACATGCTAAATGCACTGAGTTGCCGCCATGTGATTGGCTGATTAGAAATTAAGTGTTATAGAGCAGTTGGAGAGGTGTACCTAATAAAGTGGCCGGTGTGTGTATGTATATATATATATATATATATATGTGTATATATATATATATATATATATATATATATATATATATATATGGGGCATGGGAACAGCAGAGCTGACGCCTTCGAATCCTGTTATAGACATGGTCTTTCCTGTATATATCCTGGGAGTTCACCATCTCTGGACGTACAACAGTCATCTCTGCTCCACTGTCTCAACAGTGACCTTGCTGCCAACTGTGACAGACTAGAGGTTGTGCTTGTTCTTCTCTTCATTCCCAGCCACAAGGGAGACTGAAGGATATTTGCCGGGGGGTTTTGTAGAAGCATGGGCACTCTTATTCTTATCAGGATAAGTGCCACTAACATGTCCCACCTTGTTACATGTATGTGTATGTCAGTAAAAGTACATCCGGCCCTGGTAGGAGTAAAAGTAGGATGCCCAGATGATCAGTTGGAAGAGAGGGAGGGTTCTCCAACAGGCTTAACTCTCCTTCTGCTGGACTTGGATGCCTTCCGTGCTTCCGGCATCCTATTGGCAACATAGGAATCTACCATTGGTGCAGCTTGATCAGTGGTTTTGGGTTCTTTGTTGCAAACAAACTGCTTTACATCCATAGGACAGACATGAACAAACTGGTCCTTGACCATCTTCCAGGTGGTCAAAGAGGATAACAGACAGTCCTCGAACCCATTGCCTGAAGGTGGTTCTCAGACTGCCCACCACATCCGCATAGCTGTCAGTGGGACCCCGCTGTAAATGCCAGAACTACTTATAGTACACCTCTGGGGTGAAGTTATATTTCTTGACTAGGGCATTTTTATAGCATCATAGTCCCCACCTTTCTCAGGTGGAAGGTCAGAACAAACTTCCAAGGCTTTACCCCTTAATCCTGTGGTTAGATACTGTGTCCACTGCTCTCGCGGCAGAAGGTATTGTCTCAAACCCCGGTAGAAAAATGTCCAAATCCCCATTCTTTTCCATCACAGGAATGTTTTCTAGTCGGGTCTCTGGATTTATATGCTGGAAGTGGGGTTGTGATGAAGTGTTACTCCTCTCAAGTCATGCTATCTGCAGTTGGAACTCTCTCTGTGCCTGGAATTCTGCAGCAGCAGCAGCCTCTCTCTCTTTACATGGTGTTCTGCAGCCTCTCTCTCCACCTGGAGTTCTGCGACAGCAGCAACCTCCCTCACTGCTTGCCGTTCTGCAGCAGAAGCCTCCTGCTCTCTCCGCCTGGAATTCTGCAGCAGCGGCCTGTTGGTGCTGCAGGATCAGTTGCAGGCGCATACTATAGTCATAGTCACCAAAAGCCATTCCGAGAGACGACCATGCATAACTTAAAACTGTTCCTGCAAGTATCCTCAGGAGAATCTAACTCTGGAAAAATTACTATTATTTGCCACCCTTTCTCAACTGAGGTGTGCTAGTGTCTTGCTCAGGTGCCGTGGATAGCTGCTCTAAGTCCTGCTCCATCAGCTCATGAATCAGCAGGTCTTTTGTCTTGTCAGCTGTATCAATCCCTATCTGCTCACAGAGGTTGGGGAGAGCTTCTTTGATTTTCTTCTTGTACAGGGCTACCATCACACATAGCGACCTTTGCCAAATAAAATAAAGGAAAGAAAAACAGGGAAGGGAAAACTGTTTTCAGGTATGTCAAAGTAGGCACTGAGTTAGTCCTTATAGAACTGGTGTACGCCATACAAGGATTCTGCCAGTCCTTTAGTGCAGGGAATAATTGCTTAAACCAAACACTATTGCTCTGATAAAAGTAACAATTATCCCACCGTTCTGCAACCAATTTGTCATGTCCACACTTACCAGTACGTGACATGGGGGCCATTGTAAAGGGGTTAATTTATTTACACTCAATCTCATTTTCACTCACCTTCCACTCAGGTGGCAAATTGATCAAAAACTCAGTTCAGACACCTCAAAAATATTTGCTGCCACCACTTTCCTCAATAATCAACATTAGAGGGAAGGACTGCGTCACCCAAAAAAATCTCCAACTTATCAGCACTTGGAGGGTTAAAACACTGTAATAAAAGACTGTTCTTCAGCAGTCAAAGGGATACACACTTACAAACTTCTCTCCAGCAGTTACAGGGTTAAACACTTTGGTCAAGGCTATGGATTCTTAGACCATACAAGGACTGAACTTATTAAAGTTTTAAGCTTTAGTAGAAAAAAGGTACTGTGCTTACATACAATACAAAAATAAAAATAAAATAAGGTTGGTAAGTAAAATGAGAATGCTTGGACTGGGGGAAAATGTGTGCAAGTGGGTGAGCAACTGGTATAGAGATAGAAAACAAGGGGTGGTAATTAACGGTTCATACTCAGACTGGATCTCTGTTACTAGTGGGGTACCACAGGGTTCAGTTTTGGGCCTCATCCTCTTTAACATTTTCATTAATGATCTTACACAGGGATTGCACAGTAGAATATCGGTCTTTGCAGATAATACTAAGTCTGTAAAGTAATCAACACAATAGAGGATAATGTGTTACTACAAAGGGATCTGGATAAGTTGGAGGCATGGGCAGAGAAATGGCAGATGAGGTTTAACACTGATAAATGCAAGGTTATGTACATGGGGAGGAAAAATCCATTACATGATTACATGTTAAATGGAGAAACGCTGGGTAAAAGTGACATGGAGAAGGACTTGGGAATCCTGGTGGACAATAAACTTAATTGTAGCAGCCAGTGTCAGACAGCAGCTGCCAAGGCAAATAGGATCATGGGATGTATTAAAAGAGGCATAGTTGCACATGATGAGAACATTATTCTCTCATTATACAAGTCACTGGTTAGACCACACATGAAATATTGTGTACAGTTTTGGGCACCAGTGCACAGGAAAGACATTGTAGAGCTTGAACAGGTACAAAGGCGGGCAACAAAAATAATAAAAGGACTGGCTGGACTGCAATACCCAGAAAGATTAGCAAGATTAGGGCTATTGGTTTAGAGAAAAGACAGCTTTGGGGAGACATAATAAATATGTTTAAATACATTAAAGGTCACTATAGAGATCTCGCTCAAGATTTATTTATACCCAGGACTATATCTAGAACAAAGGGGCATACTCTACGTCTTGAGAAACATTTCTACTTAAACATAGAAAGGGATTCTTTATTGTAAGAGCAGTGAGACTGTGAAGACAGAGGAAATTGTCATGGTAAATTCAATAACAGAGTTCAAAAAGGGTTTGGATACAAGCATACCTTATTTTATGTGTCCCTTGATTGACTCATTGTAATGTGGTTTAGAGGGATGATAGGGTAGGATGGACAGACCCTCATCTGCTATTTTTTGAAGTAGTTGAAACTCAAGGCACCATGTCAAAAGTCTCAGTTTGGAGATAACCCGTTGTCCTCAATAAACAAGTTAATGATTTATGACCCGGAGTTAATTATGCTTGAATAAACCAGCTGGTAGACAGGGAATACACATAATTAATTTGTGGTTAGGGGGTATACATAAACAAACCGTACACACTGGGATATATTACTTAGGCTTTTAGCCTAAAAACCTGTCGTAGCCCTGTTCTATGGATGTATGAGCAGTTCTACACCAAAAGCTGGTGCATTCTGCACCAAACATAGCAATTTTGAAAGCGCCAGCTATGTGGGGGTTGTCAAGCCAGATTTGTAGGATTAGACACATTAGACACAAACTGTAATTGCCATAAATGCAAAAAATATCAGTTATTGCCCCGATAATACCAATTAAGTAATAAAAATTGACTTGTGTTTATTATAAAAATTTATACAATTAAATATTCTAAAAATGGTAAATAATCTATAAAACAAAATGAATATACAATTTTATAATATCCAAAAAATATAAAATGATCTCATATAAATTGAATATAATATTATATCCCTACAAATTTATATTAAATTAAATAATATAAATTAATTAAACCAATACAGCATTTATCATAAATCCCATTCTCAATCTGGTATTTATGGAGTTATCGTAGTATTATCAGTGATTACAAACACATCACAGCAGGCTAGAAATAAAGGAAAAGCTGTTAGAATAGCATGTCATTGAACAGAAGCCATGGTAATGATCTTGCTTGGTGTATCTTAAGTCTTAGCAAGACTTATCATATGCCAGCTATAGCCATATGTAGAATAAAGGCTGACCCACTGATCTACATTTTGATGAACGAAAAAGGGAAAGAGAAAAATATAAAGATCAGAATTTTTTTATTAAAATAATTAATTTTTCATTAGAAATTCAACTCTGTAAACTGCTTTAATCTCTATCGAGAAGAACAGAAGCTCATAAACGTCAATCGGACTTTAAATTGTTTCTCTTTCTTCTTTCTCTCAATGCTCTCCTTCCTACTTCTTGTTGCTTCTCTTTTTTATAGAGACTAGTGCATTTCATTGAGTTGATTTTCTTATGAAAAATGAATTATGTTATTAATAAAATTTTGTTCTGATTTTTATATTTTTGTTTTTTCTAATTAAAATCTTACAAACTACTTTTCTTTATACTTTTATATCTTACTTGTATATTGTACCAAATTTCATTGGTCAAAATGTAGGTAGGTGGTTCAGCTTTTATTCTACACGTGGCAAGAGCCGGCACACAACAGGTCTCGCTGGGACTTCAGTTGCGCCAAGCAAAATCATTACCAAAGTTTCAATTCACTGACATGCTATTATAAAAGCTTTTATTTTATTTCTAGGCTACTGGGATATATGTGTAATCACTGACAATACTAAGATAACTCTGTAAATATCCAATAGAGAACAGGATTTATGGTAGATGCTGTATTGGTTTAATTAATTTATATAATTTAATATTAATATTATAAGATATAATTTTAAATTAATGTTATATTATATAATTGTATATTATGTAGTTTTATATTAATTTTCTTATTATTTTTTTTATTATTTAATGTTATATAGTTTTATATTCACTAGTTAGTTGCTATCATTTTAGTCTTGTCTTGTATTTTTTGCCTATTGGCAATCAGAATCTGTTTAGCATGGTGCACTTATTATGTGACACATTAATGAATTGCAATACAACACTTTGATACACACTGTCAGATTGTACACTCCTCTAAAGTGCTGTAGAACTGACATTATGATGTAAATGTATGCCAAATATTGGAAAGGGTACTGTCCTCCCCTCTTATGTCTAGTATGAGGTAGTGCCTTAGATGGTTGTCTACCTGTGGCTATCTTTTGTCACAGTCTAGGTTTGGGCCTTTGGCATTCATCTAGTTACAGTCTCTCAATGTGATTCGATTGTAGATAAAGACAGCATCATGCTACATGCCTTAATGAATAAACAATGAATGACTCCCAGTACAATTCTATACAATAAGTAGGGAAGCGATAGCATGTAGTAACGCAATATCAGGTGACGCCATTTCTATTTGGGAAAGTATAATGGGCATAATATGTTGTCACCAATTGGTGCCACCTATAAGTCGAGAAGTGATATCATGTAGTAATGTGATCTCATCAGGTTGTGCCATTTGTAATTGGTAGTGTATAATTTATGTAATATGTTGTCATTAATTGGTGCCATCTATGAGTGGGGGAGTGATACCATGTAGTAATGTGATATCAGGTTGTGCCATTTACAACTGGGAGAGTATACTGGGCGTAATATGTTGTCATCAATTGGTGCCATCTATGAGTGGGGAAATAATACCATTTAGTAATGTGATATCAGGTGGTGTTATTTATAATTGGAAGAGTGTAATGCAGTGTTTCTCAACTCCAGTCCTCAGGACCCACCAACAGGTCATTTTTTCAGGATTTCCTCAGTATTGCACAGGTGATATAATTATTGTCAGTGCAGACTGCACAGGTGTAGTCATTATTGTCAGTGCATTCAGTGGGAGATCCTGAAAACATGACCTGTTGGTGGGTCTTGAGGACCGGAGTTGAGAAACACTGGTGTAATGGGTGTCACATGTTGTCATTAATTGGTGCCTTCTAAGAGTAAGGAAGTGATATCATGTGGTAATGAGTTATCATCAGGTGGTGCCATTTATAGTTGGAAGAGTTACCATGTAATAGATAACATGGTTAATGTTCAGCTCAATAAAAGCAATTAGGGAATCATACAAGACAATCACCCTGATGAAGAAATTATGTGAAACACATGCTTCATGGCAAAATCTCTTTAAGGTACTTTCACACAGCACAGTTTTTGTGCAGTTTTAACTGTGCTCCAATTTAACTGCCTTAATTACCAGCAAGCTTATTTCACTTATCTAAACTGTTTGGAAAGGTGTTTCATGTAAGTAATCAATGACTGTGTTTGAAGTTTTGTGGATTACATACACACTGATTGATCACTCACTTTCCAAACAGTTTAGATAAGTGAAAGAAGCTTGCTGGTAATAAAGACAGTTTAATTGGAGCAAAGTTAAAACTGCATCACAACTGCTCTGTGTGAAAGCACCCTTAGGGTGCTTCACAGTGTGTTTTTTGGTGCATTTTTTTTTCTTTCAGAAATTTACAGTAATTAAACGCACCAAAAACATACTTTTTGAAGCACCCTAAAAAGATTTTGCCATGAAGCAAATCCCTTCCCGAGGCCAGCTCCTATCTTGCCTTAGTAAATAGGGAGATGGCTTCACTTGTGCAACTCTCCCCCACTTATGTCTATGGGAGTTCTAAGTATATTCTTGCACACTCACTATGCTATATTCGGAACTGCCACAGAAAAGAATGGGGAGAACTGCGCAAGCACGACCATCTCCCCATTCTCTGAGGTTGGATCATAGTTCTTGTGGCCAACCCTCTTTAAATATGGGTAAGAATGTTGCTTTCCCCTTGTGCTGTAATCCCCCCCCCGCCGAGAGGCCTCATAACATGCTTCTATGCATTACTATGAGAAAGAAAGTCGGGTGTCCCATTCCGGGGGGAGAAGAGCACTTGGGAACGGGATGTGGGACCCATAACGGATGATCAATGGGCTGTAGCCTTGGAGACCCCCAAAATAGTGTCTCCAAAATATGGGGAAAGAGTAACCCAATTATATATATTACACCGAGCATATTATACCACCTCACGTTTGCATAAATTCAGACCAGAGATTCCTGATCTCTGTCCGAAATGTCTCTCTGTTCCGGGTACCTTCTTCCATTTATTGTGGGCTTGTCCTAAGATCCAAGGCTTTTGGCAGCAAATCCTTAGGTTCTTGAATGATAAAATGGGCTGCCCGGTTCCGGATGACCCAAAAGTCTGTCTATTATTCCTAGACCCGGAGGATTACCCGTCCCCGGGGACCCGTACATGTCTCACTGAACTTCTTTTTATTGCCAGGAAAACCGAGCTCGACATTGGCTGTCTTCTTATACTCCCGACCTACAGGACTGGATAAAATCTGTAAATGCCACCATCCCTTTTAAGAAATATATTTACCTACATCGAGGGTGCCCAGATAAATTTTCTAGGGTTTCGCAGGACTGGATTGACTCCACTCATACGGCCTTGGCCATTCCTTATATCACTTAGAGATACTCAGTAGAGATCTACTGAGGGCCCTGGGCCGCGCGCCTGCTCGCCCACTATGACCTCCAGAACGTTAGCTTGCAGATCCTATAGCTTACATGGACCTCCTATGATGGTACATAATGTCCCCAAAAGGAAAATGACGGATACACACACACTAAGTTCTTGGTTTAGAATGGTGTTTAACTGTTAAGGCTGGTTGTTATTTCAGCCACGTTTCTCTTGTCATCCTAATACAATTGTATGCTAGGAAAGTTATAACTATCTTATGCTCCGTAAGACTTATTGTATCTATTCTGTGATGTAACTTTAATTGGAGGATATAATTGAAATAACGAAATTATATATCTGTATCCGTTTTTATATATGCTACTTCTTTGTACTGCTGATGTTTTTCCTGCATATTTCTTAAATAAACTTAATTTTGGTTTAAAAAAAAAAAAAAAAAAAAAGAATGTTGCTTTAGTGCCTAAGTCTTTTTACTGATATGGACTAGAATCTTACAAATGTGGGGATGACTTTATTTAAGATTGATGGATGCATAATTAAGATGTAAAGACAGTCATTGGCATATATTTAATAACTGCTGTTTTTTGGGGGTCTGTTTTTTGGATGCACTCTGAGAATATCTTAAATGTTTTACTTATGAGCTTAATGAACTTTAATGAATTGATGTGCTCTTCTAGGTAATAAATAAATGTTGGGGAGTTTTTTGCACCCTGAATATACTATTGTGTTATCATGGGAGGTTGAAATTTAAAGCTGCCCATACCTTGTCAAGTTGACATATAAGTCACTGTATTACAATATTAGTGTTTTGCTTCAGATTTGGGATGATGTAAAATTTTCATGATTGAAGGGGTTAACCTAATCTTCTGCAGTGCTCCCTGGGGGGTGTTACTCCTGATAACAAAAGATGTTTTACTGGAAGTGACACAGCATCAGGATAACTACAAAATGGTAAGTTAAACCCTAAAATCCTGTAAAACCCCTAATGCTAACTATTAGAGAAACAAACTCTGGTTCAATATGTTTTGTGTCTAACTAAACAGGGATCTATGTGAGCAACAATATAATATATCATCTCATAACATTAAAAACAATAATTTTTTTGTTAGAAAATTCAAGGAGGGGAAGTTGAACTATTTTCAACAAAGTCATTCTAAATGTTTTGGGGTTCTTGACTGAGATAGAAGTGTACTTATATTTAATCTAGGTAGATCTAGAACTCTTTAAAAAAAAAAAAACTTCTACTATCTCCCAGTAGAAGGGGGGTCACTGCAAAGGGATTACTACAGGATTACTGCAGTGTAATGATTTACACAAGGATTTGTATAACTTACTACATGGGATTTATATTACAGTTAGGCACTTACAGGATTACTTTTATTAAACAGACCCCATTCTACCCCATTTGTATTGTTCTTTGAACATAGTTACTTACTATCTACTGTACTTTCTTAGAATAGGAGAACAGCAAATTTTTATTAAATGTACCCGCTAAGTAGAATAATGAAAACATATTTTTATTGCAGCTGTCTTAATTAAATATGATAGCAAAAGGTTTTTCATCATAGATAGATCTGGTTCAAAAAGTGGTACAGAACTTTCTGTTTTTTTTTCCTTACTCAGATCTGTTGCCAAGAATCACTGAATCTCATTTAGAACTTTATGGCAGGGATTAAAACATAGTCTAGCGAGAAAGCAAGTGTATTAACCTACTGAGCTTTGTCTAATTGACAATAAATGCCAATACACTCTCATGATCATTTTGAAAATGATTGCATAATTTATAAGATGCTGTTAAATGTTTCCATGTGAATGGCTCAAATTAGTACACAGCTAGGACAATATTAACATGTACATTGTTTGGTAATAAGAAAATGATGATGTAAGGCTTATCATGCTAGATAGATTTTTCTAGACTGCCTGTCAATAGTATCCATATACTAGTTTACAAACATTCATATGCAACAGTTGATTTGTCTGAAGTTAGTGTTACATATCAGAGTAAAAAAATGGAGAACGACTGACTTCAGGGAATTGTTTGCACAGTAATGCCTGATGGTACCTGAATAGTACATTACTGACTCCACAATACTGGTCAAACAGTAGTGTTGTTCAAATAGGTCCTTGTTCATTTTGATGGTGATTCAACCAAACTTAGAGAAAAGACTATCTTTCTTGACATCTCGAACCTGAACCTGACAGTAACTGTAGCCCTAACCGTAAGTTCTGGTTAGAGGTTTTTTTTTTTAGGGTTTTATTACCATTCAGCGGTACTACTACTCCAGTGGCGCTCCAGGTGCAGTGTCACTCCTGATCTGACATCACTTTGCTGTTTACTTGCTGGATGCTGATGAGGAAGTTAAACAATATTCTAATATTGATTGTACCCTTAAATACTGTATTCTAGAAACAGTATTGTGTTTATTGACATTATCTAATAATGGTGGTCTTTTACATGCAAAATTACATCATTGTCAGATTGCACCATTTGTCACTGTCTTTGCCAAAGTGAACTAAATGGAAGACGAACGAGGAAGAAACCACTGTATTAAAAGCAAATAAAAAAAAAAGTGAAACTGGAATCTGCCAAAAAGCATATTGAGATGCCACAATGCTTCTGGGAGAATTTCCCTTGGACAGATGAGACAAAACTTGGGCTTTTTAGCAACTCACATCAGCTCTATGTTCACAGTCACATAAATGAAGTATACTAAGAAAAGAACACTGTGCCTACTGTGTACATAAAGTAGGTTTGGTTATGTTTTAAATCTGCTTTGCTTCATCTGATGCATGGTGTATTGATTTTGTGGAGGGTACATTGACTATCAAAGCATTCAGGAGTGAAATGTGCTTCTCACTGTCAGAAAGCTTTGTCTCAGGCATAAGTCATGGGTCCTATAAAGCAGCGGTCCCCAACCTTTTTTCCACCAGGGACCGATTTTTAGTTGGGGGGGGGGGTGTTATTCGGGGGCGGGATTATGGAGGGGGTTGGATTACCCACACAAAAGAAAACTCCACAATAAACTGTATACTGTGTCATTTAGGGGTATAGTATGGGGTAACCAGTATTTTATGACTGCAGACTGATTGTCAGCTCTGTGGGTCAGTATTATACTAATAATGCTGACCCTCAGAGCTGACAATCAGTCTGCAGTAGTATTGATCAGCATTATACATGTATATAATATACGTATGTGATCAGCTCTGTCACTACAGAGATTTATGCCCCTGTAGTCATTAGATATATATGCACCCTATAGTAATGATAAATATATGGCCTCTGTAGTAAAGATAAATACATATAGGCCCTCTGTAGTAGAAGTAAACAAATATAGGCCCCCTGTAGTAATAATAAATATATGGCCCCCTGTAGTAGTAACAAATAAATATAGGTCCCCTGTGGTAATAATAAATACATATATGGCCCCATGTAGTAATAAATTCATATACAGCCCCCAGTAGTTGTAATAAATTCATATATGGCCCCTATAGTTGTATTAAATTCATATATGGCCCCCGTAGTTGTAATAAATTCATATATGGCCCCCGTAGCTGTATTAAATTCATATACAGTCCCTTGTAGTTGCAATAAATTCATATATAGCCGCTGTAGTTGTAATAAATTCATATATAGCCCCCTGTAGTTGTAATAAATTCATATATAGCCGCCTGTAGTTGTAATAAATTCATATACAGCCCCCTGTAGTTGTAATAAATTAATATATAGCCCCTGTAGTTGTATTAAATTCATATATAGCCCCCTGTAGTTGCAATAAATTCATATACAGCCCCCTGTAGTTGTAATAAATTACTATATAGCCCCTGTAGTTTTAATAAATTCATATATAGCCCCCTGTAGTTGTAATAAATTAATATATGGCCCCCGGTAGTTGTAATAAATTGATATATGGCCCCTGTAGTTGTAATAAATTCATATATGGCCCCCTGTAGTTGTAATAAATTGATTTATGACCCCCTGTAGTTGTAATAAATTTATAAATGGCCCCCTGTAGTTGTAATAAATTCATACATGGCCCCCGTAGTTGTATTAAATTCATATATGGCCCCCGTAGTTGTAATAAATTCATATATTGCCCCCGTAGTTGTAATAAATTCATATATGGCCCCCGGAGTTGTAATAAATTAATATATGACCCCTGTAGTTGTAATAAATTCATAGATATCCCCTGTAGTTGTAATAAATTCATATATGGCCCCCGTAGTGGTAATAAATTCATATATGGCCCCCGTAGTGGTAATAAATTCATATATGGCCCCCGTAGTTGTAATAAATTCATATATGGCCCCCGTAGTTGTAATAAATTCATATATGGCCCCCGTAGTTGTAATAAATTCATATATGGCCCCTGTAGTTGTAATAAATTCATATATGGCCCCTGTAGGCAGCCAAGCTAGTGAAATAAAAAAAAGAAAGAAAATAAGAAAAAAGTTACTCACCAATACCCAGATCCCCTGCAGAGCTGCGTCCTCCAGGAGCCCGCTTTCAGCGAGACCGTGCGGCGCTGGGGGGGTGTGACAACACCTCTCTATCACTCTCCCTGCGCCGCTGATCTGTAGATGCAGAGCTCAGTGAGCGCCGCATGTACTGCGACAGAGAAAGCTGGGACGGTAATGAGCCGTCCCTGCTTTCTCTATAGTGATGCAGCCGCACGCTGTGTGCAGCTTCTAAGTCTGCGTGGCCGGAATACAATGGCCGCGCAGAGCAGATGCTGATTGCCCGGACTAAAGTCATCAGGTGTAGCCGGGGCCGCGGACCGGCCGAGCATGCGCTACGGCCCGGTGCCGGTCTGCGGACCGGCGGTTGGGGACCCCTTCTATAAAGGATAATGACCCAAAACACGCAGCTAGGAATAGCTAAGAGCAACGCATTGGACTATTCTGAAGTGGCTTCTATGAGCCCTGATCTAACTCCTATTGAACATCTGTTGAAGGTGCTGAAACATGCAGTACAGAAGGCACTTTTCACGCCTGAGAAAGCGGGCGCAGTTTGATTACTAGGCGTGGGCCAGAATACCTGTGGACAGGAACAGAAATCTCATTAAAATATTAAGTTAACCCTTCCCGACATAGGACGTACCGGTACCTCCTAGTAGGAAGTGCCTTCCCGCAAATGGACCTACTGGTACGTCCTTGTGACATGGGACCAGCGGTATACATCCACTGGCCTCATGCTACATCACCCGCGGCTGGAGTGAGCTCCGGCCGAGTGTGAATAATCCTTAGCTGTCGCGATCGCCACAGCTGTCACAGACAGAGACACTAATGTGGGCGAATCTGACAGCCCGGATGCTTTAGTAAAGCATCCGGGCTGTCTGTGACCTCATCATGCCCCACAATGCATTGTGGGCATTACCGGGCATGGTGACTGACAGTTGCCATAAAGACATGACATACATGCCATAAAGAGCAGTTCTGTTATTTAATGATATCTATTGTATCAGTGACCTGGGGATCATTGAATAGTGAGATGTTTTACTGTCAGGTAAGAAAATCAGAGAACCACATACTCTGGAACCATTGCTGGAAGAACACAATCTGGTGAAGGTAGTTTTATGATCTGGGGAATGTTTTTTTAAGCATTCTCCTGGCCCACTTGTCCATGTGGAAGGCACTGTCACCCGATTTGGGTATGAATACATCCTTGCATATCACAGACACCTACATATGCTGATTGTCTTCTTTGAGGCAGATAGGATCTTCTAGCTAGACAATGTGACATGTTACACAACTTGAAATGTCAAACATTGATTGGAAAAGCATGACTAAGACTTTTAGGTACTACCCCAGGCCACTATCTCTCTAGACTTGAATCCAATTAAGCACTTGTTTTACCACCTCAATCTTTGTGTATGCTCTGTAAATGCAGCTATTAGATGCCCCGTAGTCAGCATGGCTTGAGCTACTTGTGACCTACAAGGACTTTATTGAGTTACCCATATAGCTACTGTCTGTGCTGCACATGGCAGTTACTTTATATTTAGTAAAATTGTCTGTTTTCAATAGGTAGATCACAAAGTGCCCCCTTGTTGGAATCCCCAGTGGTCAGTTGTTACATATGGGAAAACCTAATAACAAATTGTAATAATTTTTACTGCACCAGCACAGGGAAATGCATTAGACTCCAATCATATGAAGGATTTTTCTGTTGGAAAAATCCATCACGGATCCAAAGCAGAAATATGAGCCAATAACGTTGCTAATTTCTGCGTATTTTGGACATGAGTTAACCCTATAGATACTGAAACTATTTCTATATGTGTTATGTTAATGACTTTTCTTTAAACTACAGCCTATTAATTGCAAATAAAAATAATTGAATACAGATTCCAGGAGGGATCCATGCATTTAGGTTTGAAATAAATGCGTATTCTGCTCTGAAATCCATCTGAAATTCTGCCACATTAACAAGGCTTTGTGAAAAACGTTATTTGTCACCACTTTCCACCCTGGCCAAGACTAAAAAGAGGACACCCTTTATAAACTCAGAATACCCTAAAGTGGTATATAAAAATTGGTTTTCCAATTGGACAACCTGGTTAATAAATGTAAAGCTCTAATGAGATTTCATACAGATATATTACTTAACTCTTAGATTTTATCATGCTGACTTGGTAATAAAAAACTGTATCTAGAGGAACCAAGTTCCGTATTAGAAAATTCTCATTGACTTCTCCTAAAAACCACCCACTACTAAATGTGAATGATTACATGAGATCTTCATAAGAGCATGGCGATAGTGCATTGTGTCCTGTGGGTCATGTCTCCTGTTACTAGTAACAGCCCAAATATTTTTACACTGCTGATTACGAAAGGGAATGTCTAAATTGTAATTTACTAAGCCTGAAAGACTCCCAAATAAATAAATATTGATGCAGTCAGGGGCGTTGCTAGGGTCCCAAAACATCCGGGGCACGGGCCCTGTGTTAAGTTTTGCTCAGAAGGGCGGGGTTCACACAGCGTTTTTTACGCCCCATGAACTGTGTCATGTGTTTTTACAGAGAAAAAACTGTGGCCAGCCGCGTCCTCTGAAGCTCCCACTAATATTTATTTTTCCCCAGAAAAAGGTAATCGTTGCTCTCAGTGACAGCTATGAGTTTTCTATAATGTCGGCCCGTACTTCAGGTGCATTGAAGTGCAATTACCCGTCAAAGTACGGACCAACATTACATCGTGTGATCATACACAGCGTATTTGTGGGGTATAGCTGTGCTGTAATGCGCCTAAAGTGCGCCCCACAAATACGGTAAAATCCTAGCAGTGAGGGCTATGATTACCTGTTTTCCCTGCACACAGAACCCGCCCGTAAAAATAAGTGACCTGCAGCTTCATTCAGTGGGAAAGTAAAGATGGATGGGAGGTGGCCGGAACGCTGCTGAAACTACACGCTGGAGAGCACGTACTTCCAACAGCAGGCGTATAGCGGTGCGCACAGGTCCGTGCCACTATGCGCTGTGTGAACATATCCTTAGGGCAGTACACCGTGTGTTTTGGAAGTACATACTGTTCAGCGCGTATTTCCAAGCACAGGGGGGGTTGGCCCATTCACTTTACTTTCAGTGCTGTAAGTGACATGTCACTTCTCTCCCCGTTGTACAATATGTGTGTATTTGTACACATGGGAGAGATGAGATGTAATTCATAGTTCTCACAGAGAGCTATGAATTACAGTAATTGCGGCGTGCATGTCGGGCGTATTGAAGCTCAAATACGCCACGAAATGCGCCCTGCGGTTTACGCAGTGTAAACATAGCCTTAGTCTGGCAGCAGCTAAAATCATACGCAACCCTGACAAATGACAGGTATAAAAAATTTTATTCAAATATAATTCATCATAAGGTCATAGTTTACATGTCTAAGGGTATGTTCACATGGCGTAATTACAGTTAAACCACAGTTCTCATAGAGAACTATGGATTACCGTCCCCCCCATGGTACATACGATTTGTATTGTATGCGCGGGGAGATAAGTGACATGTCAATGCATGTCTATGGGGCTGGCGGGCTGTTGTCGCACTCACTTCTCCCCCGTGCTTCAAGGAGATGTGCTGAACAGCGCGAGCTCCTGAAGCACACAGTGTATTGCGGCGCGTACTGTACACATCACAATACACCGCGTGAACATAGCCTAAGGGACACACAGGCTGGATTATGTTTTAGTGATGTGAATGAGGTGATATTGTGGATATGTGTGTGTATACACAAATATACATACACACACATACAGGGCATACATACACACACATACAGTGCATACACACACACGTATACACATTTATACATATACACAGACATCTATACAAACACATACATACACATTTACACACACACATGCATACACACAGACATCTATACAAACACATACATACATACAGACATGTATACACATAAATACAATACATACACATTTACACACACACATGCATACACATACATTCAGTACAGTTCACATTCAGGAACATTATTTTGTCTCCCCCTTATTACACTACTTAGAATTATTGTTCAGCACTGAGGCTCCTCACTCACTTCTTGCTGGTCTGGTCCCGAGATAGGAGCACAGCAGGGAGCGGAGCCTCTCACTGCCGGACAGCGCGCTGCTTCCAGACTCACTGCACGGTGTGAGCAGCCGGCTCCCCCTCCTCCCTCCTCAGCTCCTGTCATCCCGAGCAGTCGCCCTCCCCCTCTCTGCCTGCACATAGCTGCTGCTGCTCTGAACTGTATGAGCGTCCAGGGGACGCACACACAGTGTAATAGCTTGTCGGCTCTACAGGTCACAGTAATGACTTGGAACCGGACGTTCTGAGACTCGGGGCACTCGGGAGTCTGGTCCGGGGCTTGTGCCCCGAACAAAAATACCTAGCGACGCCCCTGGATGCAGTAATTTTAGAGGAGCTTACATGCAATGTAATGTAAAACTAAAGATAACACACAGTAATATCTTTCCATCTTGAGTCATGATGCAGAAAATCCATGTCACGGAGTGTAACATGAAAACCTGATTCTATTACATCTGTATACATTTCTTCTAGATCTTTTCTTCCCTATACACTCTCAATCTTTTGTACTTAAAATGGAAAACATATGACATTGTCATGTACAGGAATTTACACAACATATCCTACATGCAGTCTCCATTAATAACTTTATGGCATTAACGTCAATGTGTGCCTTCATTCATGTCATTTTATAGTCAAGGTCAAAAGAAATGTACAATACTGCAAGTACAAAGGAACATATTAAAATATATTTCTAGATTTCGCATATAAAATATGTCTAATATTTTCCTTATTGTAAATTTATGTGCTGAATAAGTGAAAACAATACTATTTCTTACTCATAAGAGACAAAGTATATGACACTGCTTTCTTCAGTAAGGTTTAGCAGGAATGTGAATTGTTATAGATAACAACGTTTAGTAAGGTTCAAAATGAACATTTTCCAGGATACAAATTATACTGTTTGAACATATTTAAGATTTAAAAGCTGGGTGGCTCCATTCAAGGCAATGAGACTTCCTTATTAATGATTAAGGCCATAAAGGAAAGACAGCTATGGGTGTTGTCTCTCAAAATGTGAATCCTGTTAATAAAAGATAATATTCTCTGGAAGTCTAAATGTTAATTTAATGCAGCTACATCAGACATAAACATCTAGGAAAAGATAAATAAAGACTATTAACAAACACATTACTGTACTGATTTTTCTTCCTTTCAGAGCTAGAGCGGTTCTTATCTCCTGCTCATTTACACAAGCTTCCCTTGGTTACCAAACATCCTCAACCAGCCCTGTCTGACCAATGTAATATCACTCTCTGCTGAGTGTTATCTCCAGCACAGGAGCTTGTTTATCTATGTTACTGACAAACTTTAACCCTTTAGAGCTCTGTAGCCTTCTGCCATAGTATTTCTGTTAGCAATGTCCCTCTAACAGTTTCAGTTAAGAATAACAGAGCTGATATGCCAATCACTGCTGTTGAACCACCCACAGCCTAGACAGGAAGTGTGAGTCTGAAGTTAGCTGTGAAAAACAGGCTCTGTGAAACAGCATGGTGAGAAAACCCCTTTAAAGACAATTGATCAGCAGTATAAAACTGTCTATGCATTTTTAACTGCCTGCTGAATACCTCACTTTGCCCTATAGCTATCTTGTAACTAGACCAGGAGTCTGGAATGTCAGCTCTCCAGCTGTTGGGAAACTACATGAGAGCTGTAGTTTCCCAACAGCTGGAGAGCCGACGTTGCAGACCCCTGAAGTAGACCATCTAGGCTCAGCTGAGCTTGCATATTTATTTCATTGCAAAGAAGCTGCTTAGGAAGAAGCACCATAAAGATGTGTGGAGTCTTACAAGCAGCAAATACCCAATTAAAATTGAAATATTCAAATAAATTCGAAGGAAGACAGCTAGCACTCTGACAAGACCTATTGGGAGTAGTGTCCCTTAAAATCCCATCCTCGAAAATTCCTCAAACAAGAAGAGTATACAGAAGGCAGAGCCATACTTACTGCTCATGCTGCCATAGGCACTGTAACTGAATGTGCTCCCTGTAAAGTGTACTCCAATTAAAACATGTTCAGTGCTGCAAAATTAAATATACAGTAAATATGCCTCTGAGAGATGCAGCAGGAACAATGGTTGGTCTTATAATTCTAGATTCTAAAAATATGAAACATTGCTGGTACATTTAGACAATGTTCACATGATATAATGTTCATGTGTATTCCGACACATACTATATGTTGAAACATGTATGAAAATTGCAAATTATTGTTTGAATGGGAATATGTGCTGTACTACACGTTGTGAACTGCAGTGCATATTTAGACCAGTTTTAACAATGCAAAAAATTAGTGTCTGTCACTGTTGGTAGCAGGACACAGATTATCCCCACTAAATCTGAAGGTGTCCTGTGGGTAAAATACGCTGTGTGAATATTAGGGATGAGCGAAGCAATTCGGAAGAAGTGGAATTCGTTTCGAATTCCGGAAAAATTCGATTCTAAACAAAATTTCCTGGCGATTTGTGGTAACAAATCATATTTTTCTAAAATGGCTGCGAGCATATGACATGACATGGGGTAAAGAACTACGGGAGAAAGAAAGGAACACCCTCAATGCCATGACAAGCAGCCAGACAGCTTCTGTGATGTCACATCCCTATAAATAGGCCAGCCATTTTACATTCTGCCACTTGCCACAGAGTCTCTTATGTACACGGATCTCTCTGCAGCAGTACTCGATTGCACTCTGTGCCAAGTACTTCTGATTTTAAAGTTACTGGGGTGAAATACTTTTCAACTACAAAGTATGTGTGTGTCATATACACACATGTTACTTAACCAGCGTTTTATTTTGGAATATTCCTCTCTGTGCCAAAGTTACAGTAGCTGCTCACTGTCCTCAAATAGTTCATCCTCGCTGTATATTGGTGCAGATCCCACAGCACATAGTAGTTCTCTGGCTGAGGGAACCGAACGGGACAGAGGCGGGTTGAGGACAGGTGAGGGCCCCTGACCTGCTCCTGGGCCATGCCAACTAAGGGTTGTGTCTGACGAACCCACCAACTCTTGGCTGGGGTTGTCAGATGTCATCTGGGAGGAAGTGGATGACCTAGTCAACCATTCAACAACTGTTGGATTGGTGGTCAACACACGGATGATAAATGACACCTGTAGCTCTAGCCTCGTCGAAAGACCACTGCTGCAACGTCCTCTTACTATACTGCGACCTGTGCCACATTTGTGCCACTGCCCCTCCCATGTGAAGAGCCTGCCACTTCTATGTCTGACATACTGTTTGATCAAAAATGTACAATAAAACAAACTCTGTTTAATGTAGATGTGTGTATATGACAAAAACACAAGATGTATTTCAAAGGTGTTTCACCTTATATGAGAAAAAAGTAAATCTTTGGAGCGGAGAAAAATATCAAAAAATAAGAACCTGACTGTACTGTAGATGTGTGTATATGAAAAAAACACAAGCTGCATTTCAAAGAATTTTTTAGAAAAATAAGTTATTTGACAAAATTATTGCTGATACCTTCTCCACAATTTCGGGGGGAGGGGGCTCTACATGTATCAGCGTTTAACAGAACAGATTCTGTCATAATCTGTGGAATCATCTGATGATGATGTAAAAGGAGTGCGCTCTTTGATGCTATAGTGGGATCTTGGCCCTCTTCTCTGTTCTTTCTACCTGGTGCTGACATTACCCTGTCAGGCTGTGTTCCCATTTCAGTTATTTGGTCAGTTTTGACCCCGTAACTGTCCAGATAAGTGAAGTGTGAAGCGATTCTAAGAGCGGGAGCTGTCATCTGCATATCATACTAAATCACAGCATTGTTTAAAAACCAAACCCTGCTCCCTATGCATATTTCTATATGGCACAATGTTCTACAACACCATACAGGCTCTCTGCAGCCAGGAAATAGCTGTCTTTTTTACACGATTCATCGCAAATTAAGTCGGAACAAAGCCAATTTTTTGGAAAAATTTGGCGAATTGGCCGAATATAATTTTTGAGAAATTCACTCATCTCTAGTAAATATAGCCTTAGGCTGGAATCAGATGTAGGCTTTGATTCAATTTTCTGAGCTTAGGCCAGGAGTGGGTTCAAGAGGAGCAGTATATATAGAAACATGTACTTCTCGCTCCTGCTGGACCCACTTTGGCTGAAAAAGTATAAACAAAAATGATTGTGTGATTCCAACCTTAACCCCTTACCAATCCTGCTACATAGCCAGTGGGTGTTAGCTGTTAATTGCAGCTAGCACTCAGCGGGTACAGCTCGGGAGGATGCTGGCACCATCTTGTCCTGTTTAACCCCTTAGATGTCGTGGCAAAGATGGCCATGGCATCTAAATCAATGAGAAATTGTGCTACCCACTGTTTTGTGTTACCACGGTAATCTTTGAGACTTTGGTCCCCGCTTTATTTAGATCATTGACCAGGTCCTCCCATGAAGTTTGGGGCTGATTCCTGATCTTTATCTTTCTCAGAAACATCCTTACCCCACGAGGCGAGATCTTGCACTGAGCCACAGACCAACTAAAAGGAAGACTGACAGTGTTTCTTCCATTTCCTAATAATTGTGCCAACAGTTGTTTCCTTCTCACCTCGCTGCTTGCCTATTGTTCTGTAGCCCTTCCAAGCCTTGTGCAGGTGTACAATTTTGTCCCTGGTGTCCTTAGATAGCTCTTTGGTCTTGGACATGGTGGAGATGTTGGAGTGTGATTAATTGTGTTGACAGATGTCTTTTATACATGTAATGACTTCAAACAGGTGCAATTAATAAGAAAAATTAACAGGTCTTTGAGAGCCAGAATTTTTGCTGTTTGGTGATCAAATTATGTATTTACTTATTTCATGCAATTAAATGCAAATTAATTAATTAAAAATCATACAATGTGATTTTCTGGATTTTTTTTAGATTCTTTCTCTCACCGTTGAAGTGTACCTACATTAAAAAATTACAAACCTATCCAGTCTTTGTTGTTGGGAAAACTTGCAAAATTGCCAATGTATCAAATACTTATTTTCCTCACTGTATGTAATATAGACATCCTCCAAACACAGTCCCCCCAAAACAATACAGGCCTCCCAGACACAACACCCCACTAACATAATACAGCCCCCAGACACAGCCTTCAATATAATATAGATCCCCATACCCAGCAACAAATATAATACAGACCCCCCCCAGACAAAGCACCCTATTGTAGTACAGCCCCACAGACACAGACCCCCAATATAATACAGCCCCCAAAATAATATGGATCCCCCACACAACACCAAATATAATACTGCCCCCCCTCAGATATAAATTGACCATTTTATGTCAATTAGGATTACCAAAATTATTTATATTTGCCAAATGCCAGAATAATGAGAGAGAGAGAGAGAGAGAGAGAGAGAGAGAGAGAGAGAGAGAGAGAGAGAGAGACTGTTTTTATTTATTTTTATTACTTTCTGCAAAGTCAAAAATTTACATATATTTCATTAGTATTTGGTAGCATTGCCCTTAAACTGTATGTCTTGGGTCAAACATTTTGGAAATCCTTCCACAAGCTTCTCACAATAGTTGGTAGGAATTTTGGCCCATTCCTCCTAACAGAACTGGTGTAAATGATCCATGTTTGTAGGTCGCCTTGCTCGCACTTGCCTTTTCAGCTTTGCCCATACATTTTCAATAGGATTAAAATCAGGGCATTGTCATGGCCACTCCAAAACATTGACTTGGTTATCCTTAAGCCCCTTTGTAACCAGTTTGGCAGGATGCTTCGAGTCATTGTCCATTGGGAAGACCCATTTCTGCCCAAGCTTTAACTTCCTGATGTCTTGAGCTGTTGCTTCAGTATTGCCACATAATCTTTTTTCCTCATGATGCTATCTATTTTGTGAAGTGCACCAGTACCTCCTGCAACAAAACAACCCCACAACATGATGATGCCACCCCATGGTTCACAGTTTGGGATGATATTCTTAGGCTTCCAAGCTTCTCCCTTTTTCCTCCAAACGTAACAATGGTCATTATGGCCAAACAGTTCAATTTTAGTTTCCTCAGACCACAGGACGTCTCCAAAAATGTCGGTCTTTGTTCCTGTGTGCATTTTCAAACATTAATCTGGCTTTTAATTGTTTCTTTTGGAGTAATGGCTTCTTCCTGACAGAGTGGCCTTTCAGTCCATGTTGATATAGTACTCATTTAATTGGCATCCTAGGTATTGGTAAATATAGCCCTTACAGCACTACTATATAACAATTCACGCATAAGTAGTTATACTAATCTATATTATTTTAGACACAACTCCCTTTTAGTTACATCCAATAGAGGCTGCTTGAGCTTCTCAGCTCTTTTCCCATAATGCCTTGTGATATACAGATGCTTAGTGGTGTGCAAAAAGGCAATTTAAAATCTCCACACCCCTTTCTGAGCTACTGATTGCCTCCCACCCAGCCAGCCAGCCATTAAACTCTGCTCTGCACTGATGAGGGCCAAAACCTCGAAACAGCTATATGCAGATTAGTGATACTGGCTTGGCTAATATCCGTTTAGCTTTCTAAAGACTCAGTGAGTCGGAAGCAAATTGAGGATTTGTTACATCCAATAGAGGGTGCTCAAGCTTCTCAGCTCCTTTCCCAAAATGGTTTGTGATGGCACATTTTAAGGAACACTACTCCCAAAATGTGGCACTGGATTCCTAGCTCACTTCCTTTTAGCTTATTTGAATAATAAGGAAAAACAGAATGGCAGGCCAGTTCTAAATCTCTTTAAAGAGAACCTGTCACATAGATTATGCCCCCCTTGCTGAGGACAGCACAAGCTAGTGACAGACCTGCTGTTTCCAGTTCTGTGTCTCTTATTCTGTAAGATGCAGGAGTTTTTGAGTATTTTGTGCTCAAATCTGCAGTTTTCAGTCAGAAAAGAGTCATGAAAAGAGTCTGTTTTTTTCATACCCCGACCATCTGAGGCTAGCCCCACTTAACCCAACTGCTTAACTTATTACTTTGAATGGTTAGAAACAGGTGAATAACTGCCAGGTGGGTGGGGCTAGTCTTTGGCAGGTGGGGCTAACACCTGCTCATGAATAAGATTTGAGCAATAAATGCTCTAAAACTACAGAATCTTACAGAATAAGGGACACAGCGCTGGAAACAGCATGTCTGCCACTAGCTTGTGCTGTCCTCAGTAAGGGGGGCATAAACTATGTGACAGGTTCCCCTTAAGGCAGTGTAGAATGCACCAGAATGTATGAATCTGTTCTTCTGCAGTTTATACATACAGGCGCAGTGTAGTGCCAATACGACAAGTCTGGCTCAGACAGACCACCTTTAACCTGGTCTGGCTGTTCTAACTATTCTGCGCCTAGGTTTGGCGTAAAAATATCATAAATGTGTCTACCTCTATGAATGTGATGCGACCCCCCAGAATGCCCAAATCTTTTACGCATTCAAAAGTGTCTTTGGCGCATTACAAAGGGACTTATTGCACCAAAGTTTGGAGTGCACCTGTTCATACATTCTTCCTAGCTCAAAGTACACCAGAAAACTGGTGCAGCCCCATTCATACATGTCACCCTTAGGGTCTCCGGTATGAAAACTGTCTAAAGGTCTAAGACTTTCTTTGTTGTCCATGGTAACCAATCAGAGCTTCCTTTCATTTTTTCAGAGCACTATATGAAATGAACAGGAGAGCTCTGATTGGTTGCTATAGGCAACAATGAAAGCATTAGACCTAGACAGTTTTCAAACATGAGGTCCTTAATTTACAGGAGATTAAACTTATCGATAGTCAACATCCATGGTCTTTCTAGTCCCCACTGGTAGACATATCTCCTTTGCCTCTCCCCTCTGACAACCCCTTCACTGGCTACCCATTGCCCAGGGAATCCAGTTCAAGTTACTAAACATGACATACAAGACTCTGCATTATTATTATTATTATTATTATTATTATTATTATTATTAACATTTATTTTAAAGCGCCATTGATTCCATGGCGCTGTACATTTGAGGGGGGTCACATACATGATACAGTATGTCAAGTGAGTACAATAATGACAATGAATGATGTATAACTGGTACAGAGGGAGAGACGACCCTGCCCGCGAAGGCTTAAAATCTACAAGGAGGAGGGAAGAGACAGGAGGAGAGGGGCAGACATGTTTGTGGGGTAGTACAGTGGCAGCAGGGTTATTGTAGGTTATAGGCAATCCTGAAGAAATGGGTTTTCAGGTTGCTTTTGAAGCTGGTGAGAGTGGAGGAGAGTCTGATGTGTTGGGGCAGTGCATTCCAGAGTGTGGGGGAAGCACGAGAGAAGTCTTGGAGACGGTTATGTGAGGAGCTGATAAGAGGAGAACAGAGAAGAAGGTCCTGTGAGGAGCGGAGATTGCGTGAGGGGAGATATCTGGAGATTTGGGCAGAGATGTATGGAGTGGAGAGGTTATGGAAAGCCTTGTAGGTCATGGTTAGCAACTTGTCTAAACTCTCCCTTCCATATATCTCTGGCTTAATCTCTAGATACCTCCCCTAATGACAACCTCCGCTCCTCACAGGACCTTCTTTGCTGCTCTCCACATTTCAGCTCCTCACACAACTGTCTCCAAGTCTTCTCTCGTGCTTCCCCCATACTCTGAAACTCACTGCCCCAACACATCAGACTCTCCTCCACTTTCACTAGCCTCAAAAACAACTTGAAAACCCATCTCTTCAGAATAGCATATAAGCTACAATAACCTGCTGCCCCTACACCCCCATAAACATGTCTGTCCTTCACCTTTTGTCTCTTTCCACCTTCCTTTTAGATTGAGAGCCCTCGTGGGCAAGGTCCTCTCTCCCTGCTAGTTGTTAGTCATTTAGCGTTACTATTGTCCTTGTTTGGCATATGTTATTTATCTAACCACCTTTGAATATACAGCACCCTGGAACTAAAGGAGCTTTAGATCTCTGACCTATCCTGGTAAATTCTTTAGATGTGACTGGCATTTTTCCAATGTGGTCATCTTAATATGTAAGAAACACAAGCAAAGTAGAAAAGTTTAAAGGAATTTTCACACCATGCTTTGTCACAGAGCCACAGGCAGCTTCTGACTCACACTTCCTGGTCAGGCTGAAGGTGATTCTATAGAAGTGATCAGCTCTGTATTCCCAGCTCTTCTTATTGCAGTGACATGACTGCAGAAGATTTAGGGCAACATGTATGAAGGCGCGTCGAAGTGAATAGTTGAGTTTCATTATAATGCGCCTGATGTATGAAAGTGTTTTTTGTGCGTTCATAAATGGTGTGTAAAGTTCGGCGCATCTCACCTATGTATTAGGCGCATTACAACACTTAGGCACGTTAGTAATGCGCCTAACATGTATTAAGGTTATAGACAGGCTGTAAATAAGAGAAGTCATTAGAATAGCATGTCAGTGAATAGAAACTATGGTCCTGATCCTGCTTGGAGGACCATAGGTCCCAGCAATACCTGTGCTGTGCTGGCTCTTGCTGTATGCAGAATAAAGGATGAGAACAGAAAAAATAAATTTAAAATGTAATGTAGTAAAAATTTTAAATACAAAAATCTGAACAACATAATCATGTAAAAAATGTTTAAGATTCTATTAATTTTATATACATTTTATAGGAGATAGTTTGACATTTTTGGGATATCATATATTTATATTAATTAATATGATCAGATTTTTCATTAAATTTAAATAATTACATTTTATACAGTTTGATAATTATAATAAAGGACTTTTTATTAATGTGCTGTTGTAAGTTTAGAAATATTGGACATATTTACCCCTTACAGCAAATCTATCTCCATCCACTTCAACTCCTCAGGCTCCGGCAGACCACATTGAAATAGGTCTGCCTGTTTGAGCAGTAATGCACCTAGTTTTGCCGAACCACATTCACTTATGTGTCTAATATTACGAATGTGATGCAACACACCTCCATACCGCTCCCAGAACATCCCTTCATGTTAGGAGCATTAGAAAGTATCGAGTCTTACGAACAATGCGCCTAATACATTCATTAGGTGCATTAGACATCGTACACTGCTCAGTTAGGTGCATTGTATGCCAGAAAAAGGGTGAACAACCCTTTAATATATGTCACCCTTAATCTTTAGTGCATGTAGCTACAGAGCTCAAAGGGTAAAAATGAGGAGCTTATCAAAGGTCAACAATCTGCTTTGTTTGTAAGAGATAACACACTGTGTTCTCAAGCTGCTGGTCATCCTGGTGAGGTCAATCCCTGCTCTCAGTTAAGACAAAGAGCAAAGAGAGCATGGCAGTAACCAGAGAAACCTGTGCGTACTCAGAGCAGATAAAATATTATCTTCTGACCAGGACTATGTGATAAAAGCAATGTATAAAGTAAAAGTCTTCATTTACAATGCCCTACATATTGAAAGCTAATCTTTGTATTGAGAAAACCCCTTTAACTTGACAATCAATGCACACTGATACTGTGGCTCAGTTATCTCAACTTTTTCTAAGCTTTTCAATTTGTTGTGATCTAAGAACAGATAGCATGGAGCAGTAAAATATCACTGTCAATTTAAACATTGCTACATTCATTTTGAGTCTTCAAACTATTAGGCACACTATTAGGTGTATGCAGATAACTATGTATGTAATAACAAAAATCTAAAGTAAGTGCATAGATCTTTGATTTCAATTTTACTTACCCTACTACTATCACTTTCTCTTCTCCTCTATAGAGGACATAGAGGGGACAGAACCACTATTAAACTGAAATATAATGTGCTTACCTGCTGGTTAGTCTTGCATGAGTATGTCCTTCTTTGGCTCAACACTGGTCAGTAAAAAATATAAGAATGGAATTTTTTTTTGTTCTGTCCCTAACCCTATATCTAACACTTACTATAACTGAAACACTAAAATGGGGTTAGGAATAAGGTTAGGGATTTTATGCCTTTTTAGGGTTTACTTATCTCTCCTTGATGCTTCTAGGTCACTCTGACAACACTTCAGCTCTGACATCACTTTCTGCTGTCACATTACATTAGCTGGACCTGGAAGTGACGTTGAGACTACGTAGTTAAACATCGAAAGGCCTAAATACCATCACTCTAATCCTAGAGATGTTTTTTTGATGATTTATGCCAAAATTCAATTTGAACTAACCTGAATTAAAGTGTTCGTATTTGGATTGAATTTAACTTTGACCTGAATCTGAAGTGCAACACTATTGCTTTTAAAGCTTAACTATAAAACCATCAAGAGCGCAGTCATTTCCTACATATCAAAAAATATAAATATATCAGATTAATGTTTTCTGTTCCTGTATAACGTTGATATTCTGACTTTTCAATTTGTCTTGTATACTTTGGATGGGCTCCCATATGTACATGACTTCATTGCTCTCTTGACCCAACCCTGCTCTCTGCAAGAACTGTAAGGACTCTTGCCAGAAACATCAGTTGCATGCCTTAATAAAAATGATAAATATGTGTTACAGTTTGTAGAAAAATAACCAAAAGCTTTTACATAACTTATCATCTAAGTCATAAATGTGTTTTATGACTGTGTCATTTGTAAATGTGCTTTCAAATATCAGTGCCATAAAAAGTTACTTTTAAAACTATCTTACTGAGATAATAGGCATTATGTGTGGTTTATATAAACAGGGAATGAAAACAGAAATTGTAAGGTAATGTTCACACCTTGTATTTCTGCTGCAGATTTGTAATGGGTAAATAACAGATCTACAGCAGATTTTGTGAGGATTAACCACATAAAAAGTGTATATTCTAACCTCTTCCCTGCACATTAGAAGCCTAGCTCCCTTTCCCCAGAAGAATACACCATGACACAACATTTTGGTGTAAAGGTTGTATTCTTGTATACACAAAGCCAAGTCCAAACTTTGAAACTTAAATGAGACTATGTAAAAGCTAGTTCTTCAATTCTTCACACCATATATTGCTGGATGGACCTCACCTAAGCCAAAATCCTGGGTCAGCCAATGGCCGTTTGGGGCTGCTTGACCACTTGAAAGGAGTGTCTGTCCAACCATGTTCAACCATGTTTGCTCCTTCCAATGGTGGATTGATGTTCAATAATGCTTAGCTTGTTGTGAGGCAACCAGATACCATTGGATATAATCATGCTGGTTGAAGCCCTGCAATTCGGCCTCACTTTTAATATTGTAGAAAATAACCATTTAAAACCTTCCTTCCTTTCACTCTAAGGCAAAACAGAGTATGGGTAGGCTAGTAAACTCAAAAATATTGTACCACCTACCTACTACTACATACTATTCTAGCCTCACTTTATATACCTTAGACCATGACTATTAAACAGTTCATATAGCCAGGTATCACTCTTGTGTTTCCCTTTCCCTAGCTTATCTATTATTTCCAGCACACAACTCCCTACTAGCATTTATGCTCACAACCGCTTTCTCCAGCTCCTTCTTGTCTAAGGCCTTTCTCTGTCCTAATAGTCAAAAACTAAAAGCCTTTTAAACCACTTTGGGATAAAAAAAAATCTACCCCTTATTACTTCTATTACGGATTCCCCAGCACTCATCATTCTTCCACTGTCAATCATCGTTGTTTTTTTGTAAAAATAAATAGTGCATATAAACATGGTTACAGAAATCTTACCCACATGCATGGGATACAGATTGTCATAAATTTTGATGTGCACTGTCGTAATCCAGACTGAGATCTGAACAGGGCCTAGTAGCTTTAGTGTTACATAATATTGTGGGGATGTAACTCAGTGGTAGCACAAACACACCGTCCTCGGCATACGTCTTTTGGCCTTTATTTAGCCACAGATTGCACAGCAAAACCAAAATGCATACAGGCTTAATGTCAGCCCAAACAAAACAAAATACACAGTCCGTGTGGATAACTCACAGTCTCTGGGTACACAACAGTTGCTGGGTGCGTTCCCCACCCAGATCAGGGCGGATTGTGGCAACAGCAGGACGGTAGGGGGCTGGGAGCAAGGGCGGATCTAGGGTACTAAACATCGGGGCTCGGGCCCTTGTGTTTTTCTGGGTAGGGCTGGGTGCCACCACGACATTTTTACGCCTAATTGGTGGAAAGCGAGGATGTTTTTTTACAGAAGGAAAGAAAAACCTTCTAGTTCCTGTCAATAATTTTCTGCAAATCCCACACAGATCACGTCATCTCCTCTGTAGTCACTGTACAGTTAAAAATCACAATGGGAAAAATTTACTTTTTCAAAAATTCTCACCTTCAATGGACAATACCCTAAACAGTCACCAAATAATCACATAATGGAGCAAATCTACCAGTACAAGTGATTGTTACTAAAAACTCCTACAAAGCAGGACCCCAAACTATTTCTACTTAAGGGCAAATATCCCTGCCAGACTGAGCGAACGCAACCCCCACATGTGACTTTCAGCTGTACACAGGTTGATCGATTACACTTACCAACGCCATTCAGGGGCACATATAGTGGGTAGATTAATAGTTTGTTATGTAGACGCTCTGCTGAATATAAGTGATTGCAATGCAGTTACATTTGGTGACTCACCGGTGACGTCTTTTCTGATTCAGCGTCGTTCAAATCCCTTACTTCTCCATTTGTTACACTTCATGATGAATGCTCCCGGCCAAGACTCAGACCTGAGGATTTGGCACAAAATATATTTAGAAATCCTCACATTTCCCGCAACTCCTTAATTATAGGTAATTGCATTACCTCGTTAGGTATATACCGGCACTGAAGCCGTATATGGGGCCACAGGCAGAATAATTTATGGGGGCACAGGCCAGGTATAAAGGGGCACTGAGGCAGTTATATAGGGCCACTGGCCAGGGTTATTTTTTTGGGGGGGGCCCCCCCCACCCCCCCAGGGCAGCATATGGGGGCCACAGGCAGGTATTATGGGGGGACACAGGCAGTGATATGGGGGCCACAGGCGGTTATGCGGGGACTACAGCAGGTATATAGGGGCGACAGGCAGGTATTAGGGGCCTCAGGCAGTTTATAGGAGCACTGAGGCTGTATATAGCGGGTCCAGGCAGGTATATGGGCAAAGGCAGGTATATGGGGCCAAAGGCAGTATATAGGGGTCACAGGCAGTATATGGGGCCACAGGCAGTATATGGGGGCACTGAGGCAGTATATGGGGCCAAAGGCAGTATATGGGGGCCACAAGCAGGTATTTAGGGGCACTGAGGCTGTATATGGGGGCACTGAGGCAGTATATGGGGTACAGGCAATATATAGGGGCACTGAGGCAGTATATAGGGGCCATAGGCAGGGATATGGGGGCCACAGGCAGGGATATGGGGGCCACAGGCAGGGATATGGGCGGCCACAGGCAGAGGATATGGGGCCACAGGCAGGTATTATGGGGGCCCAGGCAGGTATATATGGGGCACAGGCAGGTTTATAGGGGCCAAAGGCAGGTATTATAGGGCACTGTGGCAGTATTTAGGGGTCACAGGCAGGTATTATGGGGCCAAAGGAGGTTATGGGCAAAGCAGTAGTATTGGGGGCAAGCAGATATGGGGCCACAGCATGGTAAATAGTGGCCACAGGCAGGTATATAGGGTCACTGAGGCTGTATATGGGGGCTTGAGGCAAGTATATGGGGCCACAGGCAAGTATATGGGGGCCACAAGCAGGTTATAGGGGCACTGAGGCAGTGTTGGGGGTTACAGGCAATATATAGGGGAAGGAGGCAAGTATATAGGGGCACTTGAGTAGGCAGTATATGGGGCAAAGGCGGTATATGAGGGCACAGGCAGGTATATGGGGGCCTCAGGCAGGTATATGGGGGCCACAGGCCGGTATATGGGGGCACTGGAGGTATTGGAGGGCCACAGGAGGATATGGGGCCACAGGCAGGTATATGGGGGGCATAGGCAGGTATATAGGGGGCACAGGAAGGTATATAGGGGCACACAGGCAGTATATTGGGCACAGGCAGGTATATAGGGGCACAGGGAGGTAAATAGGGGCAAGGCAGTTATGGGGGCCACAGGGCAGGTATATAGGGGCACAGGCAGTATATGGGGGCCACAGGCAGGGCTATGGGGGCCCCAGGCAGGCATTATATGGGCACAGGGCGAGCATGATGGGGCACAGCAGGGTTATAGGGGCACAGGCAGCATATGGGGGCCACAGGCAGGGATATGGGTGCCACAGGCAGGGATATGGGGGCCACAGGCAGTATAGGGGCACAGGCAGCCTATGGGGGCCACAGGCAGGGATATGGGGGCCACAGGCAGGCATTATTGGGGAACAGACAGCATATGGGGCACAGGCAGGGATATGGGGGGACACACCAGGAGAGGGATATGGGGGCCATACACAGTATATGGGGGCCACAGGCAGGGCATATGGGGGCCACAGGCAGGGATATGGGGGCACAGGGCAGGCATTATTAGGGGCACAGTGCAGCATATGGGGGCCACAGCAGGGTATGGAGGGCCATAGGCAGTATATGGGGGCCACAGGCTGGGATATGGGGGCCAGGCAGTATATGGAGGGCCAAGGCAGGGTGATGGGGGCCACTAGGCAGGCATTTATAGGGGCACAGGCAAGCTTAGTCATGGGGGCCCCAGCAGGGATATGGGGGGCCACAGGCAGGCATTATAGGGCACAGGCAGGGATATGGGGGCCACAGGCAGGCATTATAGGGGAACAGGCAGGCCGTATGGGTGGCCACAGGCAGGCATTAAAAGGGGCACAGGCAGTATATAGGGGCACTGAGGACAGGTAAACGCTATAAAAATAACAACAGTTAATACTCACCTTAACCCCTCCGGGGAAGAGAGCTCCGTCTCTTCTGCCCGCGCTCACTCCGGCAGCTCCTCGTGCGACACGGCCTATGACGGCTGTGCGCCAGAGGACAGGCAGAGGGTTTTGATGACGTGATGTCATCGCGACGCTGCAGGCTGAGGCGACGGGGCGCGGCGGGTCCTCAGCGCTGTGAGGGACCCGTCGGCCTCGCTAGGTGTCGGACCTGCGGGTCGACACGTCTGCGGGGGTGTAGGGAGCGCTCGCTCTCTGCCAGCAGAAGCCTCAGCTAGTGTGTGCATCCAGCAGACGCACATGCAGCTGACGAGCCAGTCGGTGCTCCAGGCCCAGCGCCAGAGGCTGGAGCCGGGCGAACTCGGGGACAGGGGGTTTTTTTCGGGGCCCGAGCCACGAATAAAACAGCCTTAGCGGACTCCCAATGGCTGGAGCAACCGACTTTTCCAACCTCTTGGGACTCGTCAGGCAAAACTCTCTGACTGAGATCCACAACCTTTTCTCCAAACTTCCTGTTTAAAGGGGTTTCATCGTTACAAAGATCATGTCTCTGATTTGTGGGTAAGTTAAAAATAAGCACTTTTGTTTAAAAAAAAAAAAAAAATTTGGGTTGCTTAACCTCTGTCACTTGGTTTTAGCAGATATGAGATTCTTTAAATCTGTTCGTATTCTGCTGGTTGCTGGTCAGGAACGCCCCTGGTCATATTCTAGAACCCTAGACACGCCCCCTTGCACTGTGATTGGCTTGCTTGATCATTTCAATTCAGCCTGTTAGGATACGGCCCTAGTCAGGAAACGCCCCGGCAACGCCCCTGCGCATGTGATTGGTGCATGCACACTCTGTGTTTACTCCCCTCTGAGCTGTTAAAATCGATAGTGAAACCAAGGTCTGCTGGCTCTATGTACATCTCCCAGCTTTAGGGTCAATGTTCCTGGGGGCAATTACTGGCTGTTTAAGGGGCTTTTGCAAACGAGGTGATTAAACTCCTCACAGATCCTGTCCTTAAGCTGCTTCTTGGGAAAAGGAAGCGTTATGTTCCTCAGGTCGTATGCAAGACCCGACTCCTATGACGTACTCACCTGTAGGATATACATAGGATTCAACATGTGTCTGTATAAGCTGCTTGTGTAGTGCAGTGCTTAGTGATCAGGTCCTGGCAAGAGAGAGGTTGGGAGTTCAAAACCCCATCAGTAGTTTTTTGTTTTTTTTTTTTCTTTGATAAATTGTACACATAATGTAATGAATGAAAATATTTTTGTAGAATACTATAATTTTTTTCATATACCACCACACAAAGCTCCCCTATATAGTGTCCTATCCTTGCAGGTCACACCAAAAGCTACTTCAAACATATGTGATTACAATGCATATTCTCTGGGGGATGAGACTATGCATAGGGGAGATATGTATGTGTATATTTCATTATAGAGATTGACATATATCATTTTAGGTCTCTCTACATATGTATAGAATTTAGGGGGGAAAAAATATACCTTGATGTGAGGGAACTAGAACTCCAAACCCCTTCATTGTAAAAGCAATTCTCTATCACTGATCTACCGCTGCACCAACAGGCCATAGTTAGTTACAAGTGATAAGGGGCACTTCATCTCAAAGTGATTTTACTTCTCCCCCCATGTTTTCACTCACATGTCATTGACAAGAAGCAGTGGTTCTTTACTTGAAGCTGGACAATTGTAGTTGAGTAAAGATCTCTGCCTGTTGTCAGTATATTTGATGAACACCACTCGAAGTAACAGCTGCTGGCTTTCAGTTGTGTGTAATAACTAAGACATATGGAAGGTGCTTGCTGGAGTTGGAGCCTCAAGGTGCCAGGACTAAGCATGCTGGAGGCTACTGAGTGTCTATATCCAGACACCTTCTGCATCCTCCTGCTTCAAAAAAAAAATGATGATGTCACATTTCTTCAGTGAGGAAAGGAAGCCTCCTGGGAGGAGAGGACACGCCTGCTGACAGCGAGAGACCATGCCCCTGATTTCAAACTCATTATGAGAAAAAATTAGGCAGGAATACAGCACCGAGCAAACTCAAACGGATAACATACTTTAAGTAGGCCTGGTAAAACCTGGGCAGGATACGTGGTAGCAGTCTTTCCACCCTACCCTTTAGACTGCTCCAGTAAAAGCCTGGCTCAGAGTAACTGTTTTTCACTAGTCATACTACTGGAACCAAAAATGTTAGTACCATACCAAAACTGACGAACGGCTAGCAGGCTTTACTTCACCAAGACTAAGAATCTCGGTGACACGTATTGGCCATTCAAAACGGCACCTTGTGCCTTCTCACAATATGTACTACTCAAAAAAAGTTAGGGATATTTGGCTTTTGGTTGAAATTGCAGGATGAACATAAAATTTCTTGAAATATTTTTTAAGTGCACTAAATGAGACCATCTCTAAACTATAGAATGCACATTTCCTCCAACTGTTCATTGTTGCAGTGCTTTCTGAACAACTTGCTGATCTCTAACAACAAGAGTTTGATCCCTAAATTGCCCAATAAATTTAGGCGATCAATTTGAATTGGGATTTAAACAGTCCTCCTCGTCATGCTGTTCTCAATTTGGCATCATGAATCTAAGACAATGCCTTACAATTGATCAGCAGCTCCTCACCGTTGCGGGGTTTCATGCAGGATGCTCTCAGACGGAAGTGGCCACTGAGCTTAAATTGTCACAGAGTGCCATCAGCAGGTTGCAACAGAGATACAGAGAGACTCCAAGAGTTACAGAAAAGATGGTCACCAATGATGCTGAAGAAGTCAAGGAGAGAGCTATGTATTAGCCGCTATTGTCACCAGACAAGCCTTTGGTGGTGGTGGCGCTAGATGTGTCTAGTCACTACAGAACTGCCCTACAGTTTTTGAATGGTACAGTGACAAGCCTCTACTACTTGAATAAAATCATTAATCCAGTCATTGTGCCTCTGCATGAACAACACAGGGCCGATTTCATCTTTATAGACGACAATGCTCCAGCTCATCAAGTCATGCCACAACAGTCAATAACTCGAGTACAGAATGAGATGTTGTTGCCAATCTGTAATTGATGCTCAAGGCCACATGACACGTTATTGAGTCATTGACATTTATTGATGGCCAAAATACTCCCCCCTGTTGTTTGGGTTTTTTTTTCCCTTTTAAGGGGTTTTTTTAGATGTGAAAATTTAATATAGAAAGCTTAACCTTTAAAAGGCCTTTCTTTCAAAAAAAAAAAATTCACTGCAGCAATAAAAATTTTTTAAATTTTTTCCCTTAAAATTTTATTTTCCCAAAGTCAAAAAAACCCCCTTACTTTTTATGAGTAGTGTATTTACAAATATTTATAGACTTCAATTCCAGGCAAAATAATTTTAGAGACGACACCTTTTTGGATGGGCCCGACCATCTAACCCCTACATGGGAAAAAAACACTTTCATTACATAGTTGTTTGAAAAAACACCGGTTGGGGCAACCCAAAGGCAAATAAAACTTAGAGTGGAATGAAGCCAACTAGCAGTTACATGCAAGTAATATGAAGTGCGTATCAAAGATAATTATTGTTATTTACTATTAGATGAAAAAGGAAAACCCCCAAGATGGATAAAAACTTTGGATGTGAATGGGAAAGATAAATTTTTCCCCCTTTAATTCCAGAATCAATACACAAATGCCCAAAACCCGGGAAGTTTCCCCAAAAACTTCCCAAAAAAAATTTTTGCCAAACAAGGGTTTTTAACAAACCCGACCCACCTGCCATGCAGCACGGAAAAATCCCTTTCCAATGGGGGCTTTTGCTATGGGTAATTTTAGCCCAGAACAGACAGAATACCAAAGAAAACTATGAACTAAAACAAAAAAGGGGCTTTTTAAAATAAATGGGCAAAGGGCCCAAAAAAAAAAAAAATAGGACACAACTGGACTAAATTTCAAAAAGATACTGGAAACAGTAAAGGGAAAAAAATTTAAAAAATTAAGGGCTTTTAGCTAAAAGTAACTCTAGAAAACCAAAAGTGTTTTTCAGCTTAATAGAGGGGCAGCAATAATCAAATTCCCCCTTTAAAAAAACTCTATGAACCCATGGTCAGCTGATCGGTCCTGATATTTGCTAGAAAAAGTAAATGGGCCCAAATTTTATTAAAACTCATTTTGGTACACCCAAAGGAAAAAGATGAAAAAAGGCCCGGAGGGAATTTCCCGCCATTTTTAATAGGAAATATTTGCAATTTAAAATATGTACTGTGTAAAATTTTCAAGGGCCCAAAAAGGCCTATTTTTTTCTAAAAAGGGTTATTAAAAAAAATACCCAAAAAAATTTTTTTTCAAAAACCTTTTTTCGGAAAAAAAAAAAAAACTAAAAATGATATCAACAAAATCCGTTAAAGACTCAAACTATTCATAACCACATTATTAATGATTGCCATGCAAAACTAAAAAATAATGCCAATTGCTTTGTTTTGTTCATCATCAAACCTATATGAATTTGGCACTACTGTAGTTGTATCACCTAGAAAAAAGATATCATGTTACTACAAGGGGCAGTGAATGTTGTAAAAAAAGATTCTCCATTTGTGGCAGCCATCGCACCAAACAGGATGGGAGATCAGAGACCACCATTTTTTGTGATAGGGGCAGGCCCCAAAAAACGGGGCCCTGCTTTCAATTGACAGTCATAGCAAAATTGTGATTTTTGCCTTTAAAAGAGTAAGTAGGGAAAACCCTTTTTAAAATTAAAATAAATTTTAAATAAGTTAATAAATTAAACCAATTAAAATGAAAGTTTCTAGCTTATTAAATGCTTTTAAAAATTTTTTGGTTTTTCAAAAAGCATTCTGTTCAGTTCAAAGCAGTTCAGCCGAAGTTGAAACAATATTCAGGTTCGGGGTGTCCAGATCACTAATTCCATTAAAGTCTACGGGAGAAAATTCTGTATGTGTTTTTTTGGGCTCCCAGGCCCAAAAAACACTAAAATTTCTTTTGAATTGCAGAGAAACACCACCAGATATATATGCAACATCAGGAATACACCAAGGGAACATCTTTGAAACCCTAGCCTTAAGTTTAGGGTTATAATTAGCCCAATCCTAACCCTAACTCCAACCCTCGGGGTTAAAGGGTTTGGGGTTTAAAAATGGATTAGGGTGGGCTAACCATTAAACCCCAATTTGAGAATGGGCGAATTTTGGGTTTTTAACGAATGGAAAACGTTTTGAATTTTAAAAAAAAAACTTCGGTTTCGGGAACCCAAGTCGAAAATTTTGGGGGGGTTCGGGTGAACGGGAAATGTGCTTTTTAAATTTATAAAATGGCTGCGGCACAAGGCGTTACATGGGGGGGGGGGGAAAGAAAGTGGGAAAGGGAAAAAGGGCACATGGATGACGTGAGGATGAAGCCAAAACAGAACGCGGGTTCTGTGACTCATGCACTTTTTAAGTCCCGGGGGGGGACGTGGGGCTCATACGCTCTCACTGTACGTTTTGGGGAAAGGGGCTGCCGTGGGTGCTTTTTAAATAGCCCTTTTGAAAAAAAGTTTTTTAACAGGTTTTTTTTTTTGGGGGTCTAGCTTGTTCAGAGACTGCTTTTTCTTAATTTCTATTTCGATTTTTTTTGGTTTGGATCTGCGTCCCGTGTGCGTCCATGCAGCTGCATTAATGTTAATGCATCTGCTCACAGCAATTGAATATCCCAAGGGGGTCTAAGCCTGTTCCTGTTGTATTTCATTTAAAGAAACAGCGTTTTTACAATACAAATACCACTTCATTTTTGGCTGCTCACTGTTTTGGCGCAATTTCATCGGGGGGTTTAAATTAAAAGCGTTGTTTTTCTCGGTGGTGACTCCAAAAAAAAACCCTCTTTTAAAAACCCCCAAAAAAAAAAAATTTTCCTGTAGCTAAATTTTAAAGCGGGAAAGGTTTAATTTTTCAAATTTTCCTTTTTGTGTTGCGTAAAAAAAAAAACGCCATTGTAAACGCTACAAAGTCAAGTTTGTGGTTGATCAAATTGTTTGGCGCAATTTACATCCAGGGGGGTTAAATTTGCGTTTTTTTTTCTGCGTGGTGACTAAAAAAAAACCGTCTTTTATCGGCAAAAAATAAATTTTTCCCGTAAAAATTCCAAGCGAAGGTTAATTTCTTTTTTTTTTCTTTTGGTAAAGCGTAAAAAAACACCCTTGTTACACGCAAAAAAAGCTCGTAGTTTGTGGTTGCTCATTGTTTGGCGCAATTTTCAACCAGGGGTTTTAATTTTAAACGTTGTTTTGCTGCATGGTGACTCAAAAGAAACCGTCTTTTTTTTTCACCGCCAAAAAAATACATTTTTTTCCCGTGCCTAATTCACAGGCGAAGTTTTTTTGCAATTTTTTTTTTTCTTTTTTTGTGTAGCAAAAAAAACCCATTGTAAAAACGTACAAAGCTCGAAGTTTGTGGTTGCTCCAATTGTTTGGCGCCAATTTACATCCAGGGGTTAATTAAGGCTTGTTTTTCTGCTTTTGGGGGACTAAAATAAACCGTCTTTCAACCGCCAAAAAAAACATTTTTTCCGTTAGCATATTCAAAAGGGCGAATTGTTAATTACAGTTTTTTTTTCCAATTTACACAGGGGTTAATTTAAGTGTTGTTCTGCAGTTGAAACTCAGTAAAAAAAAACTTGTTTTTTCACCGCCACAGAAAAAATTCTTTTAGCATAATTCATATCCGAAAGTTAATTAACCCTGTTTGTGCTTTTATATTTCAGTAAAAACCAGATTTTTTTAAACGGCACATACAATTTCAATCTTTTCCTGCCATTTGTGGAGCGCTTTTTATATCCAAGGGTTACCCAAGCTTCTTAGTGGGTTCTTTTTGAGTCAAATAAGGGTGTTTTTTATCATAAAACAGATATCTTCATCAAACAGTGTCTGTACATTTTAGAAAACAGTAGGCAGACAGAGAGGTGGCAGGCTCTTCCCCTGCGAGTGGCAGAGGGGACAAACATTCCCGGAGCAGGCCCAGGGGCGCAGCACAGCAAGGGGACGTCGCAGCAGGGGTCACTCGGTGAGGCCACAACTGCCGCTGTCATCTAGCGGCCGTGTGCTGACTAGCAACCCCAAGGGTTCTTGATTGGTTGACTTGGTCATTCACTTCCTCCCAGATGACATCTGACAACTCCCCGCTAAGAATCGGTGGGATCGTCAGACACAACCCTTTTGTGGCCCTGGCCCAGGAGTGGATCAGCGGCCCTCACCTGTCCTCAACCCGCCTCTGGGCCCATCCAGGTTTCCCTCAGCCAGAGATCTACTATGTTTCTGGGCTCAGCGCCACTTATAGGAGGATGAACAAATTTTAGGAGGGCAGTCTGCAGCTACTTGGCCCGCGAAGAAAATGGGGCCAATATCCCCTGCTTCTGGGAGTAGGCGGCAAAAGTATAGATGTTGAGAGTGGCATGGGAGGTCATGTTGTGAGGAGTCAGCCTCTGCATACCAGGGCCGTGATGAGGACAGCTGTGACGATGAAAAAACAATAGATGATGATTGCCGACCGCATTTGGGGAGCGGGTGAGGGAAGGCTTCATCATCGTCAGGAGAAGAGGGCTTCAGGCAGCGGCACAGCCAGCAAGTGGGTTGTGTGGCCGTGAGTAAGCAGGATAGCAGCAGTGTGAGGCCAGGAGCCAAGTGGCCACGGGGTAAAAAACCCACTTCGCAGGTCCAAGAAAGTAGCGGCACAGGGGTTTCAGCGCCCGGCAGGGCGGGCAGTTAGTCACTCAGTGCGGAGAGTTGGTGGTAAAATCAGCTACTTGGCGGTGTAGCAGTTCTTTGCTAAGATACCGGAGGAGCCGAATATGGGTATATGTAGAATCTGTGGGCAGAAAGTGAAGCGTGGCCAGGGAGCTAACGTTGGCACCACGGCCCTACGTCAACACTTTGCAGCGTCACCATCCGGTGGCCTGGGAGAAACGTGGCTCAGATGTGGTGGTCCATACGGCCGCCGCAGCAGCAGCAGCGGCCAGTGGCACGCATGTCATTTCAGCCAGTCACAGCTCCACCACCTCTGCAGAAGGGAGCTGTTTCTCTTTGACATCATCTCCCGGTCCAGATGCTCTTGCTCCTCCCTACTCATGGCGCCTGCAGTCGTTCAGCGAGGCGATTGCAAAGAGACAACAGTATGCGTCCAACCGTCCTAAGGTGCAGCAGCTGACCATGCTCCTGTCCAAGTTGTTGGTACTAGAGTCCCTCCCTTTCCAAAGGGGTGGACTCTGCACCTTCAGAAAAACTAATGGCTTGTGACGAGCCGAGATGGAGAGTTCCAAGCCGTAATTTATTTTCCAAAAGGCAGTACCAGCCACTTAATAATATGTTTAAAAACAAAAAGTGGGGCCAGTCCCTTGAGCTTATAGGTTTTTTCCCCAAGGTGCACGGCAGCGCGGGACGTCTGGAGCTGTAACTACGGTCAGGGCCAGTACATGTCCTTTACGGCCCACTGGGTGGAATTGTGCTTTCTGCCAGGCACACCAAAAACTTGGACAGGAGATGCCGCTTTCTCCTCCACGTTGTCAAACTGCGTCTCCTGCACCAATGTCCGCCTCCTCCTCCTCCACCACCACCACCATCTCAGCCTCTACAAGTACTGCTCCATCCTACCACATGTGTAGGGCACAGCGGTGTCACGCAGTTCAAACACCGGGCTTGCCTCGGCAAATGAAGTCACACAGGGGAGGAACTGCTCCGCGTCATTGCAGGCAAGAAATCGATTGTGTGGCTTTCTCCGTTCCCAACTGCAAATTGGAACCATGGTGACGGACAATGGGAGTAACATGGTGTACCGCGCTGCACCGAGGAGGGATCTCCATGCGCCCTGCATGGCGCTTGAGTTCAATTGGTTGTGAAAAGGTTCCTAAAGTCTTCACCGATCTTCAGAAGATTCTGAAAATGGCCAGGAAACTGTGCATGCACTTTATCCAACGATTTTTTGATGATCCAGGCAGACAGGAGTACTCCCCTGTGTAACTTTGATGTCAGCCAGTGGCAGCTCATATGTGACACCTGTCGTTTGTTGAGGCCATTCGAGGAGGCCACGTGATTTGTCAGTCGCCAGAACTACGGGATGAATAACATCATTCCATTGCTTCATATCCTGGAACAGATGCTGAAAAATCTGTCGGGGCAGGGGACTGGAGAGTGGGGGACAAACATCTCACGGCCACATGAGTCCGGTGGGGACTGAAATGGAGGAGGAGGAGGACATTGGATAGAAAGCATTGTCGGGTTTGAAATGAGTGGATTTTCTACCAGGTGATAGAGAGGAGGAGCAGGAGCATCTGGGGGAGGAAGATGGAGATGAGGAAGACGAGGCAGATGACCCCCCAAGCACCGTGGCAGTATAACAGTGGAGATGGAGGCAGGGAGCCCCTGGGAAAGTCACTTGTGCAGGTGGCCCGCAGCATGCTGATTTGCCTGGCTAGTGACAGCCGAATAGTCTCCATCCGGCAGAGGGATAACTTCTGGCTCTCCACCCTATTGGACCCTCGCTACCGGTCCAAAATGGGAGCCTTTTTCCCAGCTGCTGAGAGGGAGGACAAACTCAAATACTATAGGGAAATCCTCCGTAGTCAGTTGGCCGCTGCCTATGTGCGGCATCATCCTTCCTCTGACAGGTCTGACAGGGGGGGGTTCTTCAGCGCTCACGTATTACTGCCGCGGCTGCTGGGGTTAGGTTGGGGGGTAGGAGCAGTACCAGCTCCATCAGCAGCAACCTAAGTCTGGAGTCACTGATGAGCAGCTTCCTTCACCCGCCTAGTGAGGAGGGTAGTCGCCAGCAGCAGCAGGACCTGGAGCAGTCCCTGAACCAACAGGTGGTGGCCTACTTGGACAGCACTCGGCCACCCCAGTTAGAAGATCCGCTGGACTACTGGGCAGCCAAACTGGATGTGTGGCCGCAACTTGCCGAGTTTGCAGTGGAGAAGCTGTCCTGCCCGGCCAGTAGTGTGGCATCAGAGCGGGTGTTCAGTGCGGCGGGGGCCATCGTTACCCCAAGGAGAACCCGCTTGTCCACGGGAAATGTGGAACAACTGACCTTTTTCAAGATGAATCAGGCATGGATTGGCCAGGATTTCCACACACCAATGCCTAAGGCGTCAGTCTGGGTTCAAACTACCTGCCTCAGCCACTATTCTGATGCCGCCACCCGCCTGATGCCACACATCTGCTGACTGTTTCTCCATGTGCCTACCACCATCTTTACCAGGGACTGGTATTGCCACCCACCTCAACAGTCTGTCATTGTGCCACTCTATGACCTCAGGCTGCTGATGCTGTTGTTGCTGCTGTGGTCACCTACACACTGTGTCATTGTGCCACTGCCTGACGTCATGCTGCTGCTTTCGTGACCTCCACACTGTGTCTTTGTGCCACTCTGTGGCCTACTACTGTTTTGCCACCTCCAGAATGTTATTGTGCCACTGTCTGACCTCATGCTGCTGCTGTGGCTGCTGTCGTGACCTCCACTCTCTATCATTGTGCCACTCTGTGGACTACTCCTGTTTTAGCCACCACCAGAAAGTCATTGTGCCACTGCCTGACCACATGCCCGTGCTGTCGTGACCCCCCACACTGTGTCTTTGTGCCACTCTGTGGCCTACTACTGTTTTGCCACCTCCAGAATGTCATTGTGCCACTGTCTGACCTCATGCTGCTGTGGCTGCGGCCCTAACCTCCACACTGTGTCATTGTGCCACTCTGTGGCCTACTCCTGTTTTAGCCACCTCCAGAATGTCATTGTGCCACTGCCTGACCTCATGCTGCTGCTGTCGTGACCTCCACACGTGTCTTTGTGCAACTCTGTGGCCTTTCTACTGTTTTGCCACCTCAAAAATGTCATTGTGCCACTGCCTGACCTCATGCTCCTGCTGTGGCTGCTGCTGTGACCTCCACACTGTGTCATTGTGCCACTCTGTGGCCTACTCCTGCTTTTGCCACCTCCAGAATGTCATTTTGCCACTGTCTGACCTCATGCTGCTGCTGTGGCTGCTGTCGTGACTTCCACACTGTGTCATTGTGCCACTCTGTGCCTTTCTCCTGTTTTTGCCACCCCCAGAATGTGATTGTGACCCTGCCTGCCTCATGCTGCTGCTGTGGCTGCTGTCGTGACCTCCACTCTCTGTCATTGTGCCACTCTGTGGCCTACTCCTTTTTAGCCACCTCCAGAATGTCATTGTGCCACTGTCTGACCTCATGCTTCTGTGGCTGCCGCCGTCAACTCCACACTCTGTCAATACTGGTGCCACCTGAGCTCTCAGTTTGTTTTTTTACAGCTTTTGCTGACATGACTTTATCAGGCAACATTCCCGCTTCAGTTTTTTTGGTCAGTTGTGCCCTCTTAAGTGCCCAGGGAATTTTATAGTGAAGCGATTCTAAAAGCGGTGGCAGTCATCTGCGTGTCATACTAAAACACAACATTGTATGAAGACCAAACCAAGCTCTGCATATTTAAGCATGGCACAACGTTCTACAGCACCCTGCAGGCTCTTTGCAGTCTGGAAATAGCCGTTTTTTAACGCGATTCGTGCTGAAGTAATTCGAGACAAAGTAATTTTTGTCGGAAAATTCGGCGAAGTGACCGAACCGAATTTTTGAGAAAGTCGCCCATCTCTAACCCTAATCCCAACCCAGTGGTTCCACAGATGTGCCCGCAATATTCCTTAGGAATAGGGCTGGAGTTAGGATTAGATTCTGCATTTGAATCGCAGAAATTAAGGTCAAGTTTAACATTAACCTGAATCCAGAGCATTACACTATTAATGACTGTCACACATATTAGACATAAATGCTATTACTTTCTTGGGCTATCTGTTATTCACCAGCACTATTCGCAGTATGTAACCAGTCTTTGCATTCTTTTCCTTGCATGTGTGTACAGACTACAAAACATGTTCTGTGAATTGCACAGCACAACCTTTAACTTGCAGCAATTAATCTCTAGGATGTATTAAATGGAAAAACTGTTGCTAGGTGGCAAGTCAACCAGGGAGCAATGTGTGGTATTTTATAGAGAACAGAAAACTATAGGCCTTTGCTGTAGCTAGGTGAAGTTATGCAGACATCCACTGCAACCTAACAGGTCTTATCTTTCATTTGCCAGTGTACCTAGGAAAATAAGTAGGGATGAGCGATTATAATCGACAAAGTTGAAATCGGCATGATTTTTAGGCTGATCGGAAATCTACGATCACGCGATATTTTAGGTGACAATCTGCAAATAATCTATTACTATCGTGCCATTTTCGGCGCTTCCTGCCATTTTGGCGGCCAGCAAATCAGCTTAGAGCATAGAGCAGGGTGAGCTGGGTGCACGACATCATGACTGTGATATGTATGTTTGTCATTGGCTGGAAAAATCACATGACCTCGTTTTGCATAGAACAGCGTTTCCTGTTCAGTATCAGTATTTCAGTGTCTCTCACTAGAGCAAGACGTGTGTTAAGTCTCTCAATACAGCTCAGCTCAGAGACACAGTTCTTCTCTTTATTCATACAAACAACTATGCTTTTAGCAGTGAAAATTAGAATATAGGTAGATTACAGAATTTCAGTTCTTAGTTAGTTAGACAGAGACGTTTAACGAAGCATCTAGCACTGTACAGCTGCGGGGAGGGGGGGGGGCGAGGGGACAGACAGGCTGGCTTTGGAAAGGAGGGTGTATTTTGTGCCACCCAGACTCTGCTTTGAACCAGCATTGAAATGGAATTTTTTTTTAACACTTTTTGGCCAGCACACCTCTCACCTGAGGTGAAATTGTACCTGTTATTTTGTGCCTTCCAGTTTTTTTTCAAACAGCCGCCTTTTACTTTAATTTCGATACAGAAATTTTCTAGTAACTGTTAGTGTATTTCATTGGTGCAAAAAACACCTTTTGTTATCCGTATAACTTTTAAATAGCTGTATTTCACTTTGGTGCAGCCCAGTTTTGTTCAAAGAGCCACCTTGTACTTAAATTAGGATACAGACATTTTCTTGTAACTGTTGGTGTATTTCATTGCTGCAAAAATGACCTTTTCTTATCCGTATAACTTTTAAATAGCTGTATTTCACTTTGGTACGGCCCAGTTTTGTTCAAAGAGCCACCTTGTACTTAAATTAGGATACAGAAATTTTCTTGTAACTGTTGGTGTATTTCATTAGTGCAAAAACCACCTTTTGTTATATCCATATTACTTTTAAATAGCTGTATTTCACTTTGGTTCAGCCCAGTTTTGTTGAAAGAGCCACCTTGTACTTAAATTAGGATACAGAAATTTACTAATAACTGTTGGTGTATTTCATTGGTGCAAAAAACACCTTTTGTTATTCATATAATTATTAAATAGCTGTATTTCACTTTGGTGCGGCCCAGTTTTGTTCAAAGAGCCACCTTGTACTTAAATTAGGATACAGAAATTTTCTAGTAACTGTTGGTGTATTTCATTGGTCCAAAAACCACCTTTTGTTATCCGTATAACTTTCAGATAGCTGTATTTCAATTTGGTGCAGCCCAGTTTTGTTCAAAGAGCCACCTTGTACTTAAATTAGGATACAGAAATTTTCTAGTAACTGTTCGTGTATTTGATTGGAGCAAAAACCACCTTTTGTTTTCCGTATAACTTTTAAATAGCTGCATTTCACTTTGGTGAGCCCCAGTTTAGTTCAAAGAGCCACCTTGTACTTAAATTAGGATACAGAAATTTTCTAGTAACTGTTGGTGTATTTCATTGGTGCAAAAACCACCTTTTTTATCTGTATAACTTTTAAATAGCTGTATTGCACTTTGGTGCAGTCCAGTTATGTTCAAAGAGCCACCTCGTACTTAAATTAGGATGCAGAAATTTTCTAGTAACTGTTCTCGTGTGTCATTGCTGCAAAAAACGCAATTTCTTATGCGTGTAACTTTTGAATTTTATTGCGATCGGTGAATCTCAGTTCGGCGCTGATAGCATACTTGTATGATAGTTTATTGAAAACTATCAATTCCTAGTCCTACTGGGCAGTTGTTAATCCCTGGGACAGAAGGAAGAACACTGTTGATTTTGTCTTATGGTTCTTCCACCAGACCACATTTCACAGGTATTCGATAGAAACAATTCTGTTTCTAATCCTAGTTGGCCGTAGGGAATTAGAGTGATTTAAGAATAGCTGTTATTTGCCGTTTTTAAATAATATACTGTCAAAAACTATTCAATACCATTAAAATTTTTATCTTTCTGAACATGGAGCGAAATGCAGGTGGTAAGCGAGCAAAGAGGGGTGTAGGACATGGAGGTAGAGGTACGAGAGAAGATGCTCCTTCCAGTGCTAGTGACAACGTGCAAGCCAGCGGATCGTCGGTTGCAGGACCGTCAGGCCTGTCATCACTAGGTCAGGGCCCTGTGAATCTCAGTAACGAACAGCGTCGCCAATCTGTTCTTTAGTGGTTAATGCAACTAGAGATGGGCGAAGTTCTCAAAAATCCGATTCGGTGACTTCGCCGAATTTCCCGGCAAAATTCGTTTCGGTCCGAATTACTTCGGGACGAATCGCGTTAAAAAACAGCTATTTTCAGGCTGCACAGAGCCTGCAGGGTGCTGTAGAACGTTGTGCCATGCTTAAATATGCAGAGGGAGCTTGGTTTGGTCTTCATACAATGTTGTGTTTTAGTATGACACGCATATGACTGCCGCCGCTCTTAGAATCGCTTCACTATAAAATTCCCTGGGCACTTAAGAGGGCAAAACTGACCAAAAAAACTGAAGCGGGAATGTAGCCTGATAAAGTCATGGCAGCGAAAGCTGGAAAAAAAACAAGCTGAGGGCTCAGGTGGCAACATCAGTGACAGAGTGTGGAGGTGACGGCAGCAGCCACAGCAGCATGAGGTCAGAGAGTGGCACAATGACATTCTGGAGGTGGCAAAAACAGGAGTAAGCCACAGAGTGGCACAATGACACAGTGTGTAGGTTATGGCAGCAGCCACAGCAGCAGCATGAGGTCAGACAGTGGCACAAGACATTCTGGAGGTGGCAAAAACAGGAGTAAGCCACAGAGTGGCACAATGACACAGTGTGTAAGTTATGGCAGCAGCCACAGCAGCAGCATGAGGTCAGACAGTGGCACAAGACATTCTGGAGGTGGCAAAAACAGGAGTAGGCAACAGAGTGGCACAATGACAGAGAGTGGAGGTCACGGCAGCATCAGCATGAGGTCAGAGAGTGGCACAATGACAAAGTGTGGAGGGCACGGCAGCAGCCACAGCAGTAGCATGAGGTCAGACAGTGGCACAATGACATTCTGGAGGTGGCAAAAAAGTAGTAAGCCACAGAGTGGCACAGTGAAAGAGAGTGGAGATCACGGCAGCAGAAGCAAGAGGTCAGAGAGTGGCACAATGAAATTCTGGAGGTGGCAAAAACAGGAGTAGGCCACAGGGTTGCACAATGACTCAGTGTGAAGGTCACGGCAGCAGCCACAGCAGCAGCATGAGGTGAGACAGAGTCACAATGACAAATTCTGATGGTGGTAAAACAGTAGTAGGCCACAGAGTGGCACAATGACAGAGAATGGAGGTGACGGCAGCAGCAACAGCATGAGGTCAGAGAGTGGCACAATGACACAGTGTGGATGTCACGGCACCAACAACAGCAGCAGCAGCATGAGGTCATAGAGTGGCACAATGACAGAGTGTGGAGGTGGGTGGCAATACAAGTCCCAGGTAAAGATGGTGGTAGGCAGATGGAGAAACTGGCAGCAGATGTGTGGCATCAGGCGGGTGGCGGCATCAGAATAGTGGCTGAGGCAGGTAGTTTGAACCCAGACTCATTTCTCACAGTTTGGGTGAGACGTCATGGCTTATGTAGACTAACGCCTAAGGCATTGGTGTGTGGGAATCCTGGCCGATCGACGCCTGATTCATCTTGGTCAGTCGTTCCACATTTCCCGTGGACAAGCGGGTTCTCCTTTGGGTAATGATGGCCCTCGCCGCACTGAACACCTGCTCTGATGCCACACTACTGGCCCGGCAGGACAGCTTCTCCACTGCAACCTCGGCAAGTTGCGGCCACACATCCAGTTTGGCTGCCCAGTAGTCCAGCGGATCTTCTAACGGGGGTGGCAGAGTGCTGTCCAAGTAGGCCACCACCTGTTGGTTCAGGGTCTGCTCCAGGTCCTGCTGCTGCTGCTGCTGGCGACTGCACTCCTCACTAGGCGGGTGAAGGAAGCTGCTCATCAGTGACTCCAGACTTAGGTTTCTGTTGATGGAGCTGGTCCTGCTCCTACCCCCCCCCCCCACCTTCCCCCAGCAGCCGCGGCAGTAGTACGTAAGCGCTAAAGAACCCCCAGTCAGACCTGTCAGAGGAAGGATGATGCCGCACATAGGCAGCGGCCAACTGACTATGGAAGATTTCCCTATATTATTTGAGTTTGTCCTCCCTCTCAGCAGCTGGTAAAAAGGCTCCCATTTTGGACCGGTAGGGAGGGTCCAATAGGGTGGAGAGCCAGAATTTATCCCTCTACCGGATGGAGACTATTCGGCTGTCACTAGCCAGGCAAATCAGCATGCTGTGGGCCATCTGCACAAGTGACTCCGAGGGGTTCCCTGCCTCCATCTCCACTGTATACTGCCACGGTGCTTGCGGGTCATCTGCCTCGTCTTCCTCATCTCCATCCACCTCCTCCAGCTGCTCCTGCTCCTCCTCTCTTGTCACCTGGGCAGAAAATTCACTCATTTCACCAGACAATGCTTCTGATACAATGTCCTCCTCCTCATCTTCCTCCTCCTCCAGTTCAGTCCCCACCGGACTCATGTGGCCGCGAGATGTAGTCACCACGTCTCCAGTCCCCTGCCCAGACAGATTTTTCAGCATCTGTTCCAGTACATGAACAGTGGAATGACGTTATTCATCCCGTAGTCCTGGTGACTGACAAATAATGTCTCCTCCTCGAATGGCCTTAACAAACGGCAGGTGTCACGCATGAGCTGCCACTGGCTGACATCAAAGTTACACAGGGAAGTACTCCTGTCCGCCTGGATTATCAAAAATCGTTAATGGCCTTTCTCTGTTCATACAGTCGGTCCAACATGTGCAGACTGGAATTCCAACGGGTGGAAACATCACATATCTGCCGCTGCAACTCGAGGAGGGTGTTCCTGGCTTTGTAGGAATGGATGAAGTGCTTGCACAGTTTCCTGGCCATTTTCAGACTCTTCGGTGGAAGACTTCAGGAACCTTTTCACAACCAGATTGAACACATGCCTACAGATTCTACATATACCCACATTCGGCTCCTCCGGTGTCTTAGCAAAGAACTACCACACTGCCGAATATCTGATTTTACCGCTAACGCTCCGCACTGAGTGACTACTACCACCACCGCCTCGCTGAGCCCCTGTGCTGCTACTTTCTTGGACCTGCGAAGCGAGTTTTCTACCCCGTGGCCGCTTGGCTCCCGACCTCACACTGCTGCTACCCTGCTGACTCACAGCCACACAACCGACTTGCTGGCTGCGCTGCTGCCTGACGCGCAAGCTGACGCCCTCTTCTCCAGACGATGATGAAGCCCTTGCTTCACACGGCTCCCAAGTGCGGTCGGCTACATCATCATCTATTTGTGTTTCATCGTCACTGCTGTCCTCATCACCGGTCTTGGTATGCAGAGGGTGACCCCTCTGAACATGACCTCCCATGCCACTCTCCACATCTATACTTTGCCGCCTACTGCAGGAAGCAGGGGATATTGGCCCCATTTCTTCGCTGCCAAGTAGCTGCAGACTGCCCTCCTCAAATTGTTCATCCTCGCTATATAGTGGCGCTGAGCCAAGACCACATAGTAGATCTCTGGCTGAGTGAACCGGATGGGATAGAGGCGGGTTGAGGACAGGTGAGGGACGCTGATCCGCTCCTGGGACATGCCAACTAAGGGTTGTGTCTGACGTTCCCACCGACTCTTGGCTGGGGTTGTCAGATGTCATCTGGGAGGAAGTGGATGACCTAGTCAAACCAATCAAGAACCCTTGGGTTGCTGAACAACACACGGCCGCTAGATGACAGCGGCAGTTGTGGCCTCACCGAGTGACCCCTGCTTTGACGTCCCCTTGCTGTGCTGCAACCTGGGCCTGCTCCAGAAATGTTTGTGCCACTGCCACTCGCAGGTGAAGAGCCTGCCACCTCTCTGTCTGACATACTGTTTGTTCTAAAATGTACAGACACTGTTTGATGAAGATATCTGTATATGATAAATACACACCCTGTATTTGACTCCAAATGAACCCAGTAACAAGCTTGGGTAACCCTTGGATATAAATTGCGCTCCACAAATGGGCAGGAAAAATTGACTTGTATGTGCAGTTTAAAAACTCTGTGTTTTTTAACTGAATATAAAAACACAAACAGCTTAATTAACCTTTGGATATGAATTTTGCTACAGGCAAAAATTTCTTCTTTGGCGGTGAAAAAGAACGTTTCTTTTTAGTGACCATTATATCAGCAGAACAATGCTTAATTAACCAGGATGTAAATCGTGCCAAAAGAAAATATGAGCAACCAAAAATTACAGCTTTGTAGCGGTTGTTAAATTGGCGTGTGTGTAGTTACAGTACAGAACAACAGAAAAACTTGTAATTAACCTTCAGTTATGAATTATGCTACAGGTCAAAATTGTTTCTTTGGCATGTGAAAAAAGAAGTTTTTTTAGTGACCACAACAGCAGAAAACTCTTTATTAACCCCTGGATGTAAATTGTGCAAATGAAATATGCTGCCGTGCCACAATTACCAGCTTTGTAGCGTGTTAATTTGCAATGGCGTGTATTTACGGTATAGAACAACAGAAAAACTTGTAATTACTCTTCGTTATGAATTATGATACAGGCAAAAATATCTTCTTTGGCGGAGAAAAGAAAACGTTTCTTTAGGACCACAACGCAAGAACAACGCTTAATTACCCTGAATCTAAATTGTTGCACAAGGAAATGAGCAACACAAAAGTAACAGCTTTGTAGCTCGTGTTAATATGGCCGTGTAATTTATTGATACACAACAACAGAAAAACTTGTAATTAACCTTCAGATATGAATTATCTACAGGCAAAATAGCTTCTTTGGCGGTGAAAAAAGAACGTTTCTTTTAGTGGACCCAACAGCAGAACAACGCTTAATTAAACCTGGATGTAAAATTGCGCCAAAAGAAATGAGCAACCAAAATTTACCAGCTTTGTAGCGTTGTTTTAAAATTGGCGTTCGTTTATTTTGTCGGTTACCAAAACAGAAAAACTTGTAAATTAACCTTCAGTTATGAAATATGCTACAGGCAAAAATTGCTTTTTGGCGGTGAAATAGAACGTTTCTTTTTAGTGAACCACAACAGCAGAACAACTCGTAATTACCCCCTGGATCTAATTGCGCCAAAAGAAATGAGCACCAAAAATACCAGCTTTGTGGTGTTTAAAATGGCGTGTTTTTTCCGGTAACGAAAACAACAGAAAAACTTGTAATTAACCTTCTTTTATGAATTATGCTAGAGGGCAAAAATGTCTTCTTTGGCGAGTGGAAAAAGAACGTTTCTTTAGTGTCCACAACCAGCAGAACAACGCTTATTATCCCTGGATCTAATTGCGCAAAATAAAGGAGCTCCCAAAAATTTACCAGCTTTGTAGTGTGTTAAAATGCCGTGTATTTTACGGTCCAGAAAACAACAAAAAACTTGTTAATTAACCTCGGTTATGAATTATGCTACAGCAAAATTTTCTTCTTTGGGGTGACAAAGAACGTTTCATTTTGTGACCAACAGCCAGAAACAGACACAACGCTTTATTAACCCCTGGATCTAATTGCGCAAAAGATAAGAGAACCAAAAATTTAAGTGGAATTTGGAGTTGTAAAAAACTTGTTCTTTAAAATGAATACCACTGGAACAGGCTTAGATAACCTTGGATATTCACTGTGCTGTGAGCAGATTGCATTAAAATTATTATATGCTGCTGCAAGGACGCACACTGGACTTCAGTTCCAATACCCCACAAAATCAGACTTAGGACGTAAGAGAAGCATTCTCTGAGACAACATGTGAAACCCCCAAAATCGCTGTATAAAAGTTGAGTAGTGTTGAGCGATTGCGTTGGCTTATCGAGGAGTCGATCGGATTAGATCGATAGTCGGCCGCTCTATCGATAAGGTTTTTGTAGTAGAGCTGGTGATATGAGCGACTTGGACCATTAAAAAGTCTATGGAGTGAGCAACAACACCTCTTATTACACCCAAACAAGGCTGGACAAGCTGAAAATAACATCCACAAAACTAAAATTCATACAATCTACATCTTAGGCAACTCACTTAGGTTATAAAAAGTCCACAGAAATAAAGTCTCAGTCCATTCACTATCCCTGTCTTGTACCACAGCCTGACACCTTAAACCTGCATCTCCCACAAATTGAAAAGTGGCCAGAAGGCAGTTGATTTGAAACAATTCAGCTTACTTGAACTGGACTTGAATATCCTGTCCTGGGCCACAGCATGTGCCCCAAACCATGCATGACCCCCACTTTAAAAGTGCCGGAAAAAGGAGTCTTTCAACCTCAATTTTTAGTTTCACTGGACATTGACTATACCTGCCCTGGGCCACAGCAATGAGCCAAAAACCTGCATGACCCCCACATTAAAGCTTTGCGGAAGAAAAAGGAGTCTTTTCAACCACCATTTTAGTTTCACTGGTCATTGACTTATACCTGTCCTGGGCCACAACATGGAGCCCCAAACCTGCATGACCCCACTTAAAAAGGAGGATAAAAGGAGTCTTTCAACCCACCCATTTATTTTCACTGGACATGGACGTATACTGTCCTGGGCCACAGCTTGGACCAGGGCCGGAGTTACGTGGTGGGGTGAGGAGCCCAGGCTGGTGGTCCAGTCATCTATTAACACGCAGGTTTAATATGCCCTGGATGACGCAGAGCAACGAAAACTGTCGTGTGAACAGAGAGTGCGGAAGCGGAAGTGTGAGAACTCCAGCTTCCTCAGTACAAGTCATTACGGGGTAGCGCTTTGCCCTCCGTATGAGTGTGGACCAATTGAGCTTCACTTGGAAAATACTGGTGGTTTAACGCTTCTTTTACACCAGTGCCCTTATCTTGCATTCTTTTTCTCATTTACCAACGTGCTGAGGAATGGTCTCTGTATTTGGTCTCTGTCCGTGCTCCATACTCCATGTCTTACTGATATAAACATCCATCTGGGTTCAAATTTTCCTTGTACTCCTTGTACATTCAGAGGAATTTTTTAACAGCTATTTTGTACATTGCAAGTTTTTTAGTACTTTAATTCTAGAAAACACATTTTTAAAATAGGTGGATTCCCAACCAATGTCTTTGTTTCTCTTCTTTTCATATGTATTAAGTTGGGTTGTCTCCAATACAGGGATTGATCGCTATGTTAAAGATTCTTGCAAATACAAGTCATTTTGCAATATGTGTCCATTACAGTGTCCTACATATTCTGTTGCTGACAGCACATAACTTTGAGCCACTCTTGAAATTGGTGAAGAAACAAATGTCTGTTTAGAAGAAACACATTTTTGTAGAATAGGACCTGTAGTATAGCTGCATGTCACAGCAAAAATGCCCAAAAATTCAAAGCATGACCCTTGAGCCACTTTGGGACAATTGTGAAGAACAAATGTCTGTTTAGAACCAACATTTTTTAAATAGGACCTCTAGTATAGCTGGCATGTCAACAGCAAAATGCCCCAAAAATTCAAAGATGCCCTTGAGCCACTTTGGTCATTTGTGAAGAAACAAATGTCTGTTAGGAAACAACATTTTTTGAATAGGACCTCTAGTATAGCTGCATGTCACAGCAAAATGCCCCCAAAAATTCCAAAGCATGAACTTGTGCCACTTTGGACAATTGTGAAGAACAAATGGTCTGTTAGAAACATATTTTTTTTTAGAATAGGACCTGTTGTATATCTGCATATGTCACAGCAAAATGCCCTAAAAATTCAATGTTGTGCTCCTTGAGCCCACTTTGGACAATTGTGAAGAACAAATGTCTGTTTGAAACAAACATTTTTTAGAATAGGACATCTAAGTATAGCTGCATGTCACAGACAAAATGCCCCCAAAAATAAAAGATGACCCATGAAGGCCACTTTTGACAATTGTGAAGCATCAAATGTTATTAGAGATAACACATTTTTTCGAATAGGGACCTGTGTATTGCTGCATTTCAAAGCAAAAGTGCCCCCCAAAAATTCAAAGCACGACCCTGGAGCCACTTTGGTCAATTGTGAAGAACGAATGTCTGTTAAGAAACAAAAAATTTTTTATAACGCTAGGACCTGTTAGTATTGCTGAATTTCAAAGCTGCTCATGAACCAAAAAATTATAAAATGACTTCTCAGCCACTGTTAATAATTGTGAGGAGAAATGCCACTTAGAAGCCACATTTCGCGCGCGCGCGCACACAAAGGACCATGATTAATCCTGACCCCGGCTTCTCTTCCACAGCTACATGACCCCAAAAAATTTATAAATATGACTTCTCAGCCTTATTAAAATGGTGGGAAGGTAATGCACTTAGAATAGAAGCACATTTCTGTTCCTAAGGACTTAATTATGCTGTATCTCCACAGCAACATGACCCCTCAAAAATATTGACAATGGCGGAAAACTTCTTTAAGATAAAGTGAGGAAATGGAATTACGGTGTTTTGTCCATGAAAACCTTGCTGTCTTTACAGTTCTCACAAGCAAAAACCAGCAAAATGACCTCTTGGGAAAAGAGAAGCAAAATTGCAGGAAGACATGATCATTTTAAAAAAAAAGTTTTCAGAGGACCATTCTGTTTAAAAGGGAATGTGAAGTTAGACGGCAATTAATCGGTGACCTCGGCAATTGGGGCCACAAACATCATTCAGAGATCATGCCTGATTATCTTGATGAAAGTCAAAACGGATCCACATTATCTGTGGAAAGCCGATGCGTTTGTCTGTAATGACTCCTCCACTGTGCTGAAGGTTCCGCTCAGATATGAGAGCTGGCTGCGGGGAGGACAACATCTCTATGGCGTGATGAGCCAGCTCGAGGCCATTCGTCCATTTTGGTATCCAGAAGTCTTTGGGTCCGGTAACAATGCAATAAAACATCGGGTGTTGAGACGCAGATAGTCGTGCACCATGATCTTAAGTGATCTCTGTGTGTTGGATGTGTGCCCTGCATTGGATGCGTTGTTGAGTTGGTTAAACAAAGATTGCCAGAGGTCACCCCATTAGGCTTCTGCACCCCTTGCCTGCTGCTGCCGCTACGCCTACTTGGCACTCTACTGCTGACAGTCGCTGTTGTTGTTTCCACCGTGACATTTGGGGAACGTGATGGAAGCAGATGCAACAGATGTCTCCAGTATCAATCAGGCAAGGTCTCCTTTTCCTGCATTTTACTCTCTATTTGGTGGGTGGAAGGAAAGTGTGAGTTTTGTTTTGTACTGGGGATCCAGGACGGGTGGTCCTACCCAAGTAACTGTTGTTCCATTTTTGATGGCCTTATGCGAGGATTCATGTTGGAGGAAATGGGATGCATCAAGCACCTCATGTGAGAATATGGAGCCTTGATTTCCCATGCCTCTGGGGTCGAGGGGCACTAGCAAACTGATCTTCCTCATCTTCCTCCTCCGTCTCATAAAAAAATTCGCGCCAACTCTTTCCAAGCAGGGACGTCGGTTAACATCGGTGTGTCTAGGGAATTCTCCTCCTCCCTCCTCTCCTCCGCTGCCTCGATACACAGCTTCAAACACAGCCCTGCTTGACTGAGATGATGCCACCTGAGAGCTGAAGCGCAACTTGCACTAGATCTGGACCCGAACACTGCCTAATGAGACCGATGAAATTGTGAAACTGTCGGGCCTTGTGGATTCTGGACGGAGAGAAAGGCTCCGTAGTCCGCATCTGTGTCGTTCCTCCTCCGTCGTCGCGGGGGGGACCTGTTGTTTTTTTCAGGAGTGTCCAAGATTGTTTTTTTTCAGAACTAGATCATCAACAATGCTCATGGCTTGAGAAGGCATTGTCCGCAAATGACCATTTTGTTGGTTCTTCAAAAAGGCAAGGATTGTGCAGAGCTCTTTCACCTGCCTCCCTCTCGGTGGGTTTCAACTACCCGAGGTCCGTACCTGCTGCTTTGTCAGGCCATGTGTCACTTCGTACTGCGTATGCATTGCCGCTTCTGCACAAGCGCTGGGTGATGTGGAGGGTGGAATTCCAGCGTGTTTGCAGTCTACAATGAGACGGTTTGGACGGGGAGGGCCGAGCTGACGCTGACAACGCAGCCAGGCGGGACGAAGCAGGGTGCGAAGGCGGGGATAGTGCAAAACTCAGCCTGAGCTTCTTCAGCAGGCAGTCCAGAACCGGGTAGGCATCTTAGAAATTTCTGGAGACAAAGGTTCATGGACATTGTTGCCAGGCAAGGGATGTTGTCCAGCCCTTACCGATCTTAAGGGCGGGAAGCAGATTTCACCCGTTATCGCACACCACCGTGCTGGGCACAAGGTTCTTGTCACCCTGCCAGCGCTTGGTCTCGTTGTTAGAGCCGTCCAAAAGCTCCTGACCTGTGTGTGGACGGTCTCCAAGGCAGATTAATTTCTAACACGGGCCTGGTGTTTCTGGGCACGCGTTTGATGCCACCAGTGGACCTTGGGGAAAGAGCCCTGCACCACATCCCTGCGGTTTTGAAGATGCGTGCGCCGAGGCCTGAGAGCCACCGTCACCCAGAGACATCCACCCAGCTCACCCAGTTGAGCTGTCACAGAGATATAGCGGCCTTGGCACGTGCTTACATAGATTTCCATGTGTCGGTGGTCAGATGGACTTTTCCGGACACAGATGCATGACAACGCGCTTTGATTATTTCTAGATGTCCGGGCATGGACAGGGCAGGGACGGCTTTTATGGCTAGAAATGCTGATCGGCATCTGGTATTGAGGGGCAGGCGAGGGGCCATGACGTAGCGGAACCCATCTATATCCACCCAGACAGAAAGGCAACATTTCCAAAGGCCAAATGCCTGGCAATGCGACATTCAGGATTTTGGCTTTGGGGATGGTTTGGGTTTAATAGTGTTTCCTTCTGCCTCCAAACTGGGATGACAGAAGGCTGGTGCTAGACTGGCCACTGTACGGCGTTGGCAGGTCGTCAAAAAATGGCGAAGGTGAATAGGGGTAGTTGGGTCTCTGGTGGTGCTGGTGGTACTCGGGCGACGGTGGAGGCTTGAAGCGGAGGCTGATCCCTGAATCATGACTTTGAGAGACAGGGGCAGACTGAGGAACGCTTGGTGGTAGGCGGAGGAGGCGGAGACAGAGGGCTGTGTGAACAGTGGTTGGAGGCCCGGCGTCGGGTCTGGCCTTTTTTGGCCAAGTGTTCCCTCCATTTCAACCTTTGCATTCGCTTGCATTGTGAATAGACATGTTGGTCGGGTGGTTAACACTTAAGGTTCTTGCCTCTACTTATGCTTTACGGCAATGCTGGCATTATGACATCGCTGGGTGAATCAGAGGATTCAAAGAAGGACCAGGCTTGACTGAGAGGTCCTTGACCTTTTGACGGCGATTAGCGAGGAGCGGGCGGTTTGCGGCTGACCGTGGTGGCGGAATCATATCAGGCGGACTTATGCGACCGCCCTCTCCCTTTTTTTGGCCGGGGACCAGTATTAACACTACCCCATCGTCTTCCTCCTCGTCATGATGAAGCGCTCGAAGCAAAATTGCTGCGGGAAAAGACCAGATTGGATCCGCAATGTCGTCATCATCTTCATCATCAACACTGGTGACTTGGTCGTCCTTGACTTTCTGCATCCAGAAAGCTTCGGGCTACAAAGAAGGGGCACTGCAAGGCGTTCCGACAAGCCTGGGATTTTTGCCGATTGAACGGCTTCCTTCACCTCCTCTGATGGGCATCCAGTAACTGGGGTCAGAGCAGACTAATTCATCCTCTTGATCTTTTAACTTGCCTTCTGACCCCAACCGCATTTTGTCACAAAGAGGTCTTCAGACAATGAATTATCCACAGGGGGTGGGTCCCGGGTTTGCTTTTGGGCTCTTCATGTTGGACGGATGCTATTGCTGATGAGACATTTGTGGCCGTGACGCGGGGACGAGGAGGAAAGATGCTAATGCAGGTTGCTTAAACCATGAAGGACAATTGGCGACGTGTTCATTTTACTTAGTTCACGGGGCCCCGACCCAGCGAGGGACAGCCTGACGGCCTGCAATGAGACCCGCTGGCATGCTGTTGTCGCCAGCACTGGAAGGGCCCCTTCTCTCTTCCCTTTACCTCCATGTGCTACCCCCCCTTTGCTCGCTTACCACCTGCTTTCGCTCCTTTTCAGAAAAAAAAAAATTTTTGAAAAGGAGGGAAATATTTTTGGGGAAAGTCTCTTATTAAAAGACGGCAAATCACGCTTTTTCAAATCCTCAAATAAAAAACAAATTGCTGGATTCAAATTTTAACTGCAAGGTGTCTATCAACAAATCGGGATGGGAAAAAGTCCAAAAAACATGTATCTGTTATTTTTGGGTTTAATAAACGGTATTTTTTGCCCTTTTAAATTCCCCTGTGGTGAATATAAAATTTGCTTTTTAAGATTTGTAGACGCTGGCAAAAAAATGCGGGGTCAAAAGTAAAAAAACACGAAAACTTTTATGTTTTGATAAAATTAAACGGTATTTTTTGCCCCTTTCAATTCCCTGGGGTGAATTAGAATTTTTTTTTAAAGATTTCAAGATGCTGCTCAATAAACATGCTGATGCGAAAAAGTAAAAAAAAACCAAAACTGTTATGTTTTGTTAAAATAAAGGTTTTTTTTTTTTGCCCTTTCAATTCCCCGGGGGTGAATATAAATTTGCTGTTTTAAGATTTACGAGATGTGCGTCAAAAACAGTGCGGGTGCGAAAAGTAAAAAAACAGAACTGTTATTTTTTTGTATAATAAAGGTTTTTTTTTGCACCTTTAAATTCACCTGTTGTGAATAAGAATTGCTTTTTTAAGTTTTTTCGTAGATCTGCGTCAATGAACAGTGGGGTGTGCAAAAGTAAAAAAAACCGTAACGTTATTTTTGATATAAAAAGGTTTTTTTTTGCCCCTTTCAATTCCCCCTGTGGTTAATATAAAATTTGCTGTTTTAAGATTTACTTAGATGCTGCGCAAGAACGTGCTGGGTCCCCAATATTTTAAAAAAAACGTAACTGTTTGTTTTGATATAAAAAACGGTATTTTTGAAACTTTAATTTCACCGTGGTAAATATAAAATTGTGTTTTAAAGATTTCGTGTCTGGTCAATTAACAGTGGCGGGTCCCCAAAGTCAAAAAAACACGAAACGTTTGTTTTGTATAAAAAAACGGTATTTTTTGCACCTTTAATTCCCCTGTGGTGTTTTTAAAATTTGCTTTTTTAAAGATTTAGTAGATGCTGCGTCAATGAACGTGCGGGGTGGAAAAAAAGTCAAAAACACGTAACTGTTAGTTTTGATATAATAAACGGTATTTTTTCCCTTTAAATTTACCTGTGGTAAATATAGAATTGCTGTTTTAAGATTTTAAAATTGCGGCGTCAATGAACAGTGCTGGGTGCGCAAAGTAAAAAAAACCGAAAACGTTATTTTTGTTTATAAAAAAAGGGTTTTTTTTGCACCTTTCAATTCACCGGTGGGGATATAGAATTGCTTTTTTAAAGATTTACGTAGATCTGCGTCAATAAACAGTGCTGGGTGCCAAAAGAAAAAAAAAACACTAACTGTTAGTTTTATAAAAAAAACGGTATTTTTTGCACCTTTCAATTCCCCTGGGGGAAAATATAAAATTCTGTTTTAAGATTTACGTAGATGCGCGTCAATGAACAGTGCGGGTGCCAAAAGCAAAAAACACGTAACTGTTTTGTTTTGATTAATAAACGGTTTTTTTGCCCCTTTAAATTTCCCACCTGTGGGAATATAGAATTGTTGTTTTAAAAGTTTTAGTAGATGCGGGTAAAAATAAAGTGCGGGGTGCGAAAAAAATTTTAAAAAACACGTAAGTTATTTTTTGAAAAAAACGTATTTTTTGCCCCTTTCAATTCACCGTGGTGAAAAGAATTGTTGTTTTAAGATTACGTAGAGCTCGTAATGAACAGTGCGGGTGCCAAAAGTAAAAAAACACGTAAGTGATGTTTTCGTACTTTACAGGGGATTTTTGGCACAAACAACCTGTGCTGACTAAAGTTTGCGGGTTTTGAAATTTAAGGTGCAAGGTGGTATATCCAGTAAAGGTGAAAATGGGTAAAATTTGAACCCTATCTGAAATGATATGATAAAAAAAGGGAGTATTGCAGCTAACAAAGAGACCTGCAGTTTCGAAATGATGTTTATCCAATATAAGTTCAGGGGGCCCAATACCAGGAAATTTTTCAATAGCAAACTGTTAATAAAAAAGATATTCCATACCATTCTAACTAAGTCTTGGTGAACTTTATCCCTGTTCTTTTAGTAGGCTTTTTTGTTTCGCCCGCATTGCATTTCCTCTATTATTATAGTTCTCATGCATTTGGTGTGTACTTTATTTGTAGTTAATATTTAACGATTTTTGGGGCAAAGAGAAATGGGAGTTCCTGCTGGACAAATTCTTTTCACTGGAAAAGGGGGCTTTCCCGGAAACGGCAAAAAATTTTCATTATTTTGTTTTAATCTCTCCTATATAGAAATTCTGGAATTTTATTACTACCTCATAAGTTACTAGAACTGAATGGGTTCTCAAGGGGGTTAAACATATAATTATGGCATATGATATTAAAATAAAGAACACTGAATACTTAATACATACAAATATGTATTGTTAATATATCGACTATTAGTTGAGGTCCCCATTGTTTACACAGCTAAGCAGTTAATAGGGGGCAGGAAGGTATTTTGACAAATTTTAAACCCTCTGTAAAAAATTCTGTATTAGTCTGTCGTGAGCAATGTACAGCCCGGGTTTTCTGGGGTAGCAGGGGCCCTTTGAGGGGATAAGCCTTTGTCTCTACAGCACTGGTTCGTTATCAGATTTTCAGCGGATTCAGTATAAGGTATCCGCCGAAAATCTGACTGTAACCAGTGCCCCATAGACCGCAACAGAAAATCTGAGCTGTTGCCTTCACAGCACGGATTTTCTATTGCAAGATTTCTAAACCACCAGATTCCACTGGAATATAGAACATGTTCTATCTTCCAGTGGATTTCTGTAGACTTCTATGTACTGTGCTGGCCAAAATCCAAAAACCGACCGCAGTATGGTGAAGTTAAAATACCGTTGGATTTCCAAAGGCATTTTAACTAATGCCGTGTAGACATAGCCTTCAGGTTTTTCTGACCCGGTGGTAAGCTTGACTGTTATTGTCAAAAGTTAATTAGTTAACTTTCTCTGGCAATTAGAGGGCACCAGAGGTATCAGCACACAGCATTGCTAGTTGTCCAGCACCGAGCGAGTTAACAGATAGAGCTGAAGCTGTGCATGCTGGGAGAAGAGTAAGGGGATAGACGTTTCTAGGCAGAGAAGAGTCTAGTCAGTGTAGTCTAGTGTGTGTGTATGCTGCATGTACTGTAGAGCATAGTTGCCAACCCTCCTGGTTTTGGCGGGTCACTCCCGCTAATGGGGGCCGTGTCCCGCCCTCCCGCTTGGGTGGCTTAACCTCCCGTCTCTTTAGAGAAGCTGGAGGTTATCTGTATACAGAGGCATCAGGCAGCGTCTCTAGAACGCTGCCCTTCAGCCTCTGTCCTGCGCCGCCGCCACCGCCGGCAATGCTCTCCTTCAGATGAAGCTGCATAGCATTGCGGGTGAAGGGGGCGGGGCTTAGCGGCACCCACGAAGCTCCGCCCACTTTCCCCGAGTTTGAAGAACTAGGAGGCCAGCAGGACAGGTGAGTGCAGGGATGGCGGTGGGTGTGTGTGTGGGGAGGGGGGTGGCTGCTTGCCTGTGAGGGGCGGGGAGTGTGTGCAGGGACTGACTGCTTGTGAGGGGAGGGGAGTAAAGTAAGTTTTATTATTTTATTGTTACTAGCTATAGGGGCACTGCCTGGATAAAGAGGTCATCTGCCTTGCTCATGGGGGGCATCTGCCTGGCATGGGGGCATCTACCTGGATAAAGGGGCATCTGCCTGGCTCATGGGGGCATCTGCCTGGCATGGGGCCATCTACTTGGCTCATGGGGGCATCTGCCTGGCATGGGGGCATCTACCTGGATAAAGGGGGCATCTGCCTGGCATGGGGGCATCTACCTGGATAAAGGGGGCATCTACCTGGATAAAGGGGGCATCTGCCTGGCATGGGGGTATCTGCCTGGATAAAGGGGGCATCTACCTGGATCATGGGGGCATCTGCCTGACATGGGGGCATCTACCTGGATAAAGGGGGCATCTGCCTGGCTCAAGGGGGCATCTGCCTGGCTCATGCGGGCATCTGCCTGGCGCATGGGAACATCTGCCTGGATAAAGGGGGCATCTGCCTGGATAAAGGGGGTATCTGCATGGCTCATGGGGACATCTACCTGGATAAAGGGGGCATCTGCCTAGCTATTGGGGGAACTACCTGGCTACAAGGAGCATCTAAGTGGCTATTGGGGACACTACCTGGCTATTGGGGGCACTACCTGGCTAATGGAGGCACTACCTGGCTAATGGAGGCACTACCTGGCTGTAAGGGGCACTACCTGGCTGTAAGGGGCACTACCTGGCTATTGGGGACAGCTATCTGGCTTAAAGGGGGCATTAACCTGGCTACAGGAGGCTACTACCTGGTTCAAGGTTCAAATAGGCCACCGAGATACCTACCTATTGGGACACAGTTTGGCAGTATCTCCCAGCTCTCCTGGATGCTGAATAGACCATCCAACAGTTCAGAGAAGCTGGGTGACGCCAAAACCCTAATTTAGCTTTCTTCCAGAGCCATTACACAGTTAGGTGGAGTAGGGTGTGGCTTTTTTGAAGGGGGTGTGGCTGAAATGAAAGATGGGCGTGGATATGCAAATTTTCGGCTACACACGCCGCCTTCACATCTCCTGCTTTTTTACTTTCAAAAGTTGCCATGTATGACTGTAGAGGCAGCTGCTGAAGTGAGACAGAAACAGTAACAGAAAAGACAGAGTCCTGTGAGTGCTGCAGCCATTGCACATGAGACAGTGAAGAGAGCAGACAGCGATCACAGCACAGGAGTTGCAGGATATGACTGGTGAAAGCTCAGGTACCTGTGAGCTTGTTACCCCCCCCCCCATCCCCCCTGTAAAGCAGCTAAACTATGTGAATGCCAGGAATCATCTAATTGCCGTTACCACTGATATTTGATGAAGTTATTGTATGGAAAATGGACTTGAATAAATTGTACTACAGTGGAATCTGTTATATCTTATGAACTGTGCTGTAAAAGGATGTCAAGATCTGCAAATTCCTCTGCCTCCTGCATGCATGCAATTGTGTGTTCGATCCTGGTGGTTGGAATTTGCTAATGTTGTTCAGTGTTGCAACAGTTAACTACTCCAACTGGGCTGGGCCAGCACTTCCTCTTCTGCTGACTCCTATAAAAGGCATCTCCTGCCAACAGTCTGGGCCTGAGTATTGGTGTTGCTGGGCCAAGGCCTGCTTCACTGCCTCAAGCCTTCTGAGTCCTGTCCTTGCTGCATTCCTGTGAAGTTCCTGCATTTGGTGTCGTGTTCCTGAGCAGTACTTCCTGGCAGAGTCCTGTGTTCCTGAGCCATATCTCCTGGTGGAGTTCGGTGTTCCTTTGCAGTCCCTCCTGGCGGAGTCCAGTGTTCCTCTGCAGTCCCTCCTGGTGGAGTCTGGTGTTCCTCTGCAGTCCCTCCTGGCGGAGTCCGGTGTTCCTCTGCAGTCCCTCCTGGCGGAGTCTGGTGTTCCTCTCCAGTCCCTCCTGGCGGAGTCCGGTGTTCCTCTGCATTCTCTCCTGGCGGAGTCCGGTGTTCCTCTCCAGTCCCTCCTGGCGGAGTCCGGTGTTCCTCTGCAGTCCCTCCTGGCGGAGTCCGGTGTTCCTCTGCAGTCCCTCCTGGTGGAGTCCGGTGTTCCTGTGCTGTCCCTCCTGGCGGAGTCCGGTGTTCCTGTGCTGTCCCTCCTGGCGGAGTCCGGTGTTCCTGTGCTGTCTCCCCTGCCCCACGGTGGCCCAGCCTATCCTGTCATCTACAGCCTCCGGATCCATGATCCTAGGCCTTGCCCTTTTTGACTTGTTTTGTGTGGACAGTATTCCAGTACTCCGGCCTAGGCCTTACTTCCCTGACCGCGGTAGGTGGAGTCTGCCTCCGCGGTCCCAAAAATCCACTTTCCCATCCACGTTTCAAGCGTTTCCCTTTGCTTCATGTACTATGTTCGCTCTAATAAAGCCTTGAAACGTAACAGAGGATAAATACATGGGGCCTGACCCCCACTCCAATTCCATCAGAATCCCAAAGAACTCTTAACACCCCATGCTGCAACCCTGTGGTGGTGTGTGGATAACATCTTCTTATATTTGATAGCCATTGTAACCTGGGCACCATTTTACTAATATCCCAGACAACTCCTTTATTGTTTTATCCTCTACATTTGCAATTTTTTGCTTTTCATAAAGTCCCAACAAATTATACATTGCTGCACAACACAAACATAAGACAAGCTACAGCTCAAAAAAGGAAAAATTGTAAAAGTGAATAATTTTTGGTATATTTCCGTCTTAAGTATCTCAAGTAACGTTATAATTAGGTGAAAGAGGTAAACTATGGTTGAAGTTTGCTCATTTCTTTGATGTTGAAAGAATGTCTGTATCTTTTCAAGTGATAAAATTTATAGTAAACTATTATCTCTTAATTAAACAAGATATTCGATACTTCTAATGCTGGCTCCATACTTTGCTTGGCAAAGATAATTGCAACAGTTACACAAGGCAAATCTCTTTGACAGCTATTACACAAGAACAAGTATACTTCAAACGAAGAGAGTACGTCTTCTGCCAAATATGCTTTCTTAAGTAAATGCACAGGGTATATTAAACAGGGGTCTATTGTTTCTAGTGTTACTTTTACTTTGAAATGTACTAGTAGTGGATAGAAAGTAAATTCCTTTTTAAGAGGCTTGAGAGGCAATGAAGCAATAAATTGGGTGAACCTAAACCTACTTTCTTGTGCTTTCCTGATTCATTAAGGAAAATGTACGAATATGTAAAACCTAAAAAGAATATAGGATCCCTCTTTAGTGATGTCATGCATTTTGTGTATCTTTAATGACTCTTCGGGAGGAAAAAAATAAGGGCGACGTGTCCGAAAAGTGGCGTATCCATGCTAGTTTTAGGCACATTAAATCAGTGTAAATTGCGTCTGAAAACCCGATACTTTCTAAAAACTGGCATCAGGTAAAACTTAATGCTCCTAAAAAGGCGCATAGTGCTGAAAAAGGCGCGTAACATCAAAAAAGGCGCATTGCGCAACTCGTGGCACATAGCATATAATTGGTAGCATATGTAATGCGCCTATCGAGGTGTATTGCCCGACGGAGGCGCATAACATATGTAACGTGCCTCAATAGACGAATATCGCGACGGGGGCGCACAATGCACCATATTTAGGTGCATTACAAAGTGTCTTGCCCGCCGTATAATGCGCCTAGTTTTGGTGTATAGCAGTTCATTTACAACAAGAATATGGCATCAAAAGTGGTTTTGCCGCAAAATAGACCAGAAAACTGGCATTAGCGTGTTGGGACATGTCGCCCTAAATCTTCTAAAATATATATTTTTTTAAGATCTGTTTTTGGCACAATACATATGCAGGGAACCCAGAGCGCAGGCTTATAAAAATCCATACATAAACATACACAAAACACAACTTGATGAATATGGGAAAAATACCACAGTGTAACAGGAATAACAGGAGCAAACAGAAGAGCCATTATTTTATTTAGTCTATGTCTCCTTTGTACACATATTCATCCATTTTTTTCAGCATTTTTCGTTTTCTGAAACTTCTGAGAAAACGACTGAAAACAGATCCCATAGACTTTAATATTAAAAACGTTCTGTAGTCTCCATATAATATTTCTGCTCATTTTTGAAACATGTTGAAAAAAACGCCAGAGCAGGGCAGAAAATTTACTATTGGAGTCTATGTACACCGCCGGATGTGTTTTGGCACATTTTTGCAGAAATCCACACTAATTAATGCTGTGCATTTCTGCAAAAAAAATAAATAAATAAAACGCACCAAAATAATGTGCAAAAAACGAGCAAAAAAAGGTCGGTTTTTCAGCCGTTTTTGACATGCACTGGACAAAAAACTCAGTTTTAGAATTTGTTTTTCAGTGAGTTTTTTTGTCCAATGCCGTGTAGACCTGGCCTTATTGTTGGGCAGATGTCTCAGTTTGCAGGAATACTCATGTATGATCATTATTTTGGGGTGGAGTAGAAAGGAGTGCTGTATGAATTTTGTGACATTGCCGTACAGTCACAGAATGTAAATTTACATTTCTTAGTGGGCTTGGTTGTCACGCTTTGCATTCAGGTGCATACAGCAAACTCCTTGATGATAAATGGTAGTAGTGCAATTTTTTAAATTCATTTTCTGCAGGCTTCACAAAACTTTTATATCCCTTAAATTAGCAGCCTTTAGCCAAAGTTTCCCATAATCTATCACAGAATTGTCAGGAGGAATGGTATTCAACCACAAAAGAATGAATCAAAGAAGCATCAGGTCAGAGGTTGGGAGCATTGGGTCACTTAGAGAAATATTGGAATTATCTTAAAAGATGGTTGCTGACTGTGTAGTCTGGCTAGACACACTTTGTAGATGACCTGGACAAATGTTGAACAGATGTCCAACAGCTAAGACATTCAAATCTAGGTTATTCACTTCGTAAAGAGTGTCTCATTATTGTATAGGGACCTTGTATTAAAATGTACAAGTAGAACAGTAGATGTGATACTTTTGCATGCAAAAACAATATAAGTCATTAGTTTATAAGGTTTTATGACTAGCATTTTTGGAAAACATGTTTTTTAGTGTTCATTTGTTGTAACAGTAATACTAAAATATTCAAGAGAAGAAGAGGAATAGTAACACTAAGGAGTTATCTAGAAAATGTGTTTCTTGTTATTAGTTGAGGAACCTTTTCTTTTTGAGCTGCAAACTTGTGAACTATATTCATACCTTATATCCTAAGTTAGTCCCTTATTATGCTCAAAATTATCATAGCATCTTGTTCTTATGCTATAATAATAACAATGTTATGACCAGTATGACCTAAAAAAATACAAATGTGGCTCAAAAATATCAAATCAGTAACTTAATCACCTTCATATATATTTGCTATGAGAAAAGTATCCAGATGTGTTTTAAGGATGTCAAAGGATTCGGAGAACACCATTTATACTGGTTTATACAATTTCACAATTTAGTTGCTCTTACAGTCAAAACCACTTTGACTACTGCTAGTGAAATACCTTTATTTTATTTTCTGTTGCTTTATACAGTAGAAGTTGCCATCATCCCCTGTCCAAAAATAATATTTATAAGAATATGTTTTTTTGGGTGTGAATGAAAATGAGAGTACCTAAAGATAATCTGCTACTGGTAGAATATACATTTGTCAGGCTATTGTTATTATTAATAATAGTGATCATAATAAAAGTAAGATGATACTATAAATCAATAAAATATAACATCAAACTATTGCAAAGCACTTTATTATTGAGAGATTAGAATAACAGACTAAATTGAAAATTACAAAGCAACGAACCAACAACTGAAACAATACCACAGGGTGAAAGAAATTGTTTTGTACAGTGGCTCAGTCATCTTTTATTAAAAGAAAAAGTAATAAGTAGTGTTGATGGAACTGTTCTAGAAAAGTTAAGTTCTAGTAGAACCTCTCACATTTTTAGGACTCGAACCGAACATTTTACTGTTTGTTCGAGTAAAGTTCTAGTTGGACACGCCATTTTCAGCGGCTTTCTGCCCTTTTGGCGACCATCCAATCAGTGCAGAGCACAATGAAGTGTCAAAAACATCATTGCTGAGGTGTAGGGCTCTCATTGGCTGCTAAAATCACATGACCATGTTATTTATATTTCACTGTATTGCCATGTGAACGCCATTTTCAGCTCACTCTTTGTACTGTACAGACTGCTCTTAATTAGTTAGATAGCATTTTCCTCTCCTGAGACATCAATAGTTCGGGCGTGGGGTATTGCTGGCTGCATCTTTCCAACACCCAGAAGCTGTTATTTGGCTACATTTGCAGGCTCACATAATGCCTTACTCTCATATACATGAATATATATTATACATAGTGCTTGGATTTGCTAAATCATATTCAGTGCCCAGAAGTTCAGTTTTTGCAGTTTTGGGGTTCAGTAATTGTATAACACACCTACTCTAAATCTCCTATGTGTCAAAGGGGCTTTTAGGCTCCTTCAGGATGCAGGGTCCCATAGCAGCTGCTACCGCTGCACCTCATATAGCTACTCCCCTGTTTGAAAGCTGTCCTCATCTTTTCAGTTAGCCATTGAAAGGAATGAAGTCTTTTAGCCTCTCAATTTTTTTCTGTCACTCTGGAAGCCAAATTTTCTTCACTAAGTTATTCCACGTATCCAGTTTACTGTTATGGATGGTAATTCCAGCTTCTCCTCACCTGTATAGGATAAAAATTAACCAGAAGATCTTCTCGCATAGACTTAAATGGGGTTTGAAGTTCAAGTTCGAGTTTGAATAGAACTTCGAACCAAACTCACAAAAGTTCGAGGTTCTAATCAAACTCGAACGTTTTACTGTTCGCTCAACAATAGTAATAAGTGTACAGCAGCACAAGCCAGTGTCTGTATGTACAGATGTGATGTACGTGGAGTAGGCAGTAAACTGTGTAATGTCAGCATTAGGTTCTGGGTAATAAGTAGAAGGGGGGGATAAAAACTAAAGAGGTAGATTAAAGAAGTGTTTGGGGGCATAACATTGCTCATTTGTCCATCGGGTAGGAGTAAAAATAGAAACTCAGACTCATACTTTCCTCCCGCACTCTCCCGTTCAATCCCAGCTGCCGGTCCGTTTATCCAGGATGTAAGCAGTGTGGAATGTTCATCGTTCACGTTACAAGTGCAGCCAATCACAGGCCACAATGTTACCTGCATGTTACCTCTGTAATTTGTGATTGGCTGCAGCTGTAACGTGAATGAAGAACGTTCAGTGCTACAGCCAGGATGAATGGACCGGCAGCCGGGAGTGAACGGGAGTGTCCGGGAGGTAAGTATGGGCCTTAGCTTCTATTTTTACTCATACCCCGACAGATATCAGAGCTTATTTTATGGGTATTTCTTATTTTCGGGGAAACAGGGTACAATATACATGTTCACCTTGGCCAAAGATTCATGTTTATAGAGGGGTATAGAAATCTAGTGTATGTGATGATGTAGCATAAAGATACATTTAAAAATCATTTCATTTAAAAATGTAATAAAAATAATATTCAACAGCTTTTTTTTTGTCTTTCACCAAAAACAGTAACTATTAGGCTATGTTACACAGTGCTATGTAGAACACAATGAAAAATCCGTGCTGTAGTCTTAACAACACATATTTTTCCCAATCGGTTTTGAAATCCGCTGGATTCCAGTGGATTTAAAACATGTCAGATCCCGCCTGGATTTCCGTTGGATTCCTGTACAGGGCCGATGGCAAATCCGAAAACCGAACGCGGTTTTTATCGCAAAATTTGTCATTTTACTAAAGCTTTCAGGCTGTCTGTGATGTCACCACGCCTGCCTGTGCCCTGTGGGCATGACCAGGCATGGTGAGTGAGAATTGCCATAGAGACCAGTACATGGCAGTTCTGAAAAAATTCCCCTAAGGGGAAAAGTTAAAAAAATGGGAAAAAGTAAAGAAAGTGAAAAAAAAGTAAAACACAAACACGAAAAATAAAATAAAAACACATACACCTCCCTTTTCACCTGTACATACGTAAATATCCCAAAAAAAGATCAAAAATAAAGTACATATATTTGGTATCCGAGCATGTGTAATGACCTACCCTACACATCTCTCATGTTAATTTACCCGCACAGTGAACGCTGTAAAAAAAACAAAAAAAATCAGAATTGCGATTTTTGTTCATCCCGCAGCATATAAAATGGAATAGAAAGTGATCAAAAACATATATAAAGGTGGTACCAATTAAAATGTCATTTCATCTCGCAAAAAAGCCCTTACACAGCTCTGTATAGGGAAAAATAAAAAAAAGTTATGGCTATCAGAAGATAGTGATGCATAAATATCGTTTTACACAATCAAAACTTTTTTTAAAGCGCTTAAACATAATAAAATATATAAATTGGGTATTGCCATAATTGTATCAATGCATAGAGTAAAACTAACTTGTTATGGATACTGCACGGTGGGCGCTGTTAAAAATAAAAAAAATTACTAGGATCGCAGTTTTTTCTCACCCCCCATTTTTAAAAAAAAAAAAAAAAACTGTTTTAAAGTCGATCAAAAACTCATAGAAATACCATAATGATACCAATAAAAACATTATCTTGTCCTGCAAAAAACAAGCCCACATGCAGCTCTGTACACTGAAAAATAAAAAAAGTTATGGTTCTCAGACTGTGGCATTGGAAAAATGTGTTTTACTTTTTGAATAAAAGTGTTTTGTATAAAAGCAGTAAAACATAAAAAATTTGCAAATTGGGTATCGCTGTAATCATATCGACCTGCTGAGTAAAGCTGACATGTCATTTATACCGCACGGTGACCGCTGCAAAAAATAAAAAACACTACCAGGAATGCTGTATTTTGTTCAAAACTCTTCACAAAAACCTTAATAAAAAGTGATTAAAGCAATGTATGCACCCATTAATAGTACCAATAAAAATGCCAACTCATTGCAAAAAGCAAACCCATAATCAGCTCCGTATACAGAAAAAAAAAGTTATGTCTGTAAGACTGTGAAGACATAAAAATAAAAATTTTTCTAAATGCATTTCTATTGTGTAAAAGTAATAAAACATAAAAAATTATATAAAATTTATATAATTGTAATCTTACCGACCCGCATGGTAAAGTTATTACACCGCACGGCGAACTCAACTTAAATATGGAGCCCCAAAAACTGTTTTTTCCCCCACTTTCATGGCTCAATGCTAAAAAAACTATGGAACAACTGTGCACCCAAAATGCACTGATGAGATCCATGAGGGGTGTTTAATCCAAAATGGGGCGACTTCTGGAAGGTTTATGCGATAATCCTGCATTCCCAACATGCCAAATAGCGCTCCCTCCCTCGTACACTCTGCCATGTACCCAAACAGCAGTTTACACCCATATATAGGGTATTTCCGAGTCTGTTCACGCAGGAACATATAACAGATCAAATATATAGGTTTGCAATATTCCACATATCGACATACAAAGCATACCCAATCACCACATACCAATTTTAGAGAGAAGTGTCCCCAAAACATCAACAAACCCCGAAGAGAAACCGAATACTACAAAGAAGACAAAGGAACACGCAGAACAAGAAGGGGAGAGGGGAGAAACAGCCTGGTCTGAGGGCATCAACATAGGGACTACTGGAGTAGAACCTGGCTAAGTCGGGAACATTCATAAATCTGTGAATCGTTACATATGGTATCCCAAATATCCCCATGTCTTGTGAAATTTTGTTAATAGTATTATTTACATAGCAGTGGAGATGCTCTAAAGGACCTTATAACTTTACAAAACCGTTTGAAACATTCCACTCAGTTTTTGTGACTGCCGCTCTCTTCCATAAAAGAAATCATACATTCCGTTGCAGTGATAACGTGTAAACGCAAATTTCTTTTCTGAGTAGGTTTTTTCAACTTTCTCTGGAAAACCAAAATTCAGATAATACCATCTTGCCCGAAATCTAAATGCAAAACTGAAATCCCCCGAGGAGATCTTAACAAATTCAAGCACACATCTATCCAGACAGGTTGTTTGAATGTGCAAACACTCCCCAAAAAATATATAAACGTGGGCTCCTGAGGCTTACAAACCCACAAAGATCTGGGGCTGATGGCTTGAGCTTATGAAAATCAAGCAGGGGCGTGTGGTACCATACATTAAAAAATTTTTAGCTGATTTTTCCTTTATAGGTGCTGCAATTGAAAAGCTCTTTCGCCAAACAAGTTCAATCGTTTTGGGGTATGTGCATATTCAAGAACTGTTCCCACTTCAGCATATAAAATGCTGAGGAGATCAATCTGGGAATGGATTCAAACAACAATGATAAATAACAGATATCAATCCTTAGAAGAAGTGAACAGTTTTCACATAGTGAAATCAAATCTAGTTGGAATTAGACACCACTGAAAAGGAGTGTACTTGAGAGAAAATAGAGATTAGCAGTAGGGACTAATATAACCTTTTTTCAGCGGTAAGGTCGACAGTCCGCTTACAGAAACCGAAATGAAAGCATGCGTTTTATGTGCGGTGGTCCACAATGTCAGCAAAGGCAGAATTACTCCCCTTCAAACACGGTTTTAGGATAAAGACCCATACCTTCCGGAACAAGGGATGAAACAAAAAGGAGATCAAAGATGAAGACGTAGAGCATAAGTAAAATATTGTTCCTCCTACAACATGTTCCACACCGATCCTATTTTATCTGTCAATTGGGCCCAGCAAAGCGGGATGTCAACATGCACCGGGAAGTGGCCCAGAGCAGGAGTTGGATGTGTTGTTGCTAAGCCACAATTCCTCTATCTCCATCCACTTGGAGGTTTGCCAATAAGGTAGACCAAGCTGGGATTCTACGAAGTTGTGATGCCCAATAATATTTAATGACATCCGGAACTGCTAGTCCCCCCTCCTTCTTCCCAGCTATCATGACACTCCTCTTAAATCCTATGTCCTTTAGTTTAGGACCATATAAACTTAAAGAAGGAAAGCCGTGGAAAACTTTTTAGGTCTTTCACATTGGTATTGGGATTGGTAGAGTCGCAAAAAGATACAACAGTTTTAGGCACGATAGTCTTTTTAAAGCTGCTATTTACCTCGAAGGGAAAGAGGCCCACCGGGGAGGTGGGTCCAATTTGCAACAAAATTCTATCTTACATAAACTTCGACTAATTAGTACGGGAAATTCCTTCACAAATAAAACGTCGTATGAGACAGAGAAGGACCGGTATAATGCCCAAATATATCTTTAATAAAACCAACCGGATCCTCCAGTAGTAATAGTAATATCGAATTCCAGCCGCCTACCTCTCACCCGTACCTGGCAATATGAATCACGAGCATAACCGATAACAGCAGGCTAGCTTAAATCAGCCCAAAGGGTATGGAACTTTGCAGCAGGGAGTGAAAAAAAGCAGGCCATACCCCCATGATTGGAGGTGGCGCAGGTAATTATGTCTAACCAACCAACATCTGCCACACGCGCACTAAACCAATCACACTGACATACCAGAGAGCACCCACCACCTCATCCCCACTGCCGCGGGCCCCGCCGCCGCCCCCGGCTATCGGCCCAGAGACACCGCCAGATCAAGGGGGAACGGGACCAGCCCAGATCTGGAGCCAAAATAAAAAACATACCTTCCTGTGGTCCTATCACATAGTTGTCTGAAACCATGCCGCCGATGCGCCTGTCTACCCGTAGCGCCCCGCTCCATCGCGCCCCATTCCCAGACACAAGAAAAACCCCCACAAAACCCCCCCTACTCCCACCATACCAACCCCCAATCTTCTTACCCCTGTCCTCAACAGCCAGCCACCTCTTCAAACTACCACCCTCATCGACACAACTTGATCCACAATCCCGTCCACCCCCCTACACCCAACCCAACACACTATAACACCCGCCCCATACACAACCCGCCCCCCCCCCCAAGGTGACCCTTATTGCCCCACCCAAGGCGCCGGCCTCGCCAAATTGCCCCCCAATAACGGAAACGCCGAACAAAATGGTAACCCAATAAGGAACTAGCCTTAAGTCACCCGCGTGATTGGACAATAAGAAGCCCCCACCCATCCCTCCAATAACGGATATGTGGTCAACGAGCACAGACTCTATACCTCCATACTCCTTTCCCCCCCAAAAACCCCCCCCACCTCACCAACCTCCCCAATCCCAACACATGAAAACCCCAATTATAGTCTCTCTGAATTTCTCTCCACTCAAACATCACCACCCTACTGACCTGCTGTCCCACCTTCCCCTTCCCTCCAACACCCGTTCTCCATTCAAACTTCGCCACCACCCGAACCACCTTTTCGCACAATTTTCTAAACTATTCCAACCCTCTCACCTCCACATCCGCAGCTACTACTGCCCCCCAAAAATAAACCCCCATCCCGCCGAAAATGCAGCGACCAGACCAACACACCACAAGCACCTCACTGACCAACCACCGCGTAGCCCTTTACACCTTCCTCTCCACCCGCAGTTCCCCGACAACCATCCCACTAAAACCCCATCAACACACCATTTACCACCCCTACCCCATCCCCAAACCACACCAATCGTTCCATATGCTAAAAAACTGACCCAGACCACCCAGCTCATGCCAGATGACTTCCCCCCCTAAATTGTCAAATGTAACCCCCCACACACACTTCCCACGAAGTCCACGCGACCCGCCTCCCCAAAAAAAAACCCCCATACAAATCAACCCTCCACTTTCAAACCTTCCCATCCCCCTCCAAACCCCCACAAACCCCCCACCTAGACTTCAATCACTTCAATGTCCTTCCCACGGCGGCCTCCACCCACCCTGCTCTCTCGAATGCAACATACTCCAGCCCCACCGAATTAACTCTCTAAAAATACCGTACAGCCAAGTCCACAGTGTCCCACCCCCCCCCCCCCCCGACGGCCGCCATGCAAAGATGCGCTACCCCAAAACCCACCGGCGCATCCTCCCTGTGCCAAATACCACTACTCCCCGACCACATAGCAACAGCAATACACCTAACCACACCCTCACGAAATCGTTTGGTAAAAACCAACATAAAACCAAACTTTTTTGGCTCCCCAGTCCCCACCTGCACTACGCTCCCCCCCTGCCAAGAACACGCCCCCTTATCAGGTTTTTCTAGCCACATCCCCTGACCACGAAAAAACAGTCCAGCCTCCCCGTCCATTGCGGACGCAGTGCCGGGAAAAAATGCCCCCCCCCAGCAACACACAACGCTATGGTCTAAACAGTTGATGGCCTCGCCCCCCATATACCGTCCCCCTATACCCCTCGTTAGAACAGTGTACCCACCCCCCCTACCACCCTTTGCCACCAACCACCAACTCAACCACCCAAACCACACTCCAAAATCTCAATTTCTTCATCCTCCGTGCGCCCGCCCATCTGAGACGCACACTGGCTGAGACACCCGTCCATCTACCAGACACACGCCCCACTTAACAACCGAGGCGTGTCGGCACCACGCGTAAAACCTAATAATCGCCGGCCCCCAGAACCGGCCCCCGTCCACAGGGCCCAGCATACGTACCCTACCCCCTTTCCCACCACGAGAAACGGAGCACCATAGAACATTCCCCAAATACACCAACATACTTCTCCCCAAGACCACCCTATCACTCAAAAAAGCCCCCAAGCCCCTGCCCTGACCCCATCACCCCACATTCACCCCACCCTCCCATCCCCCTCCATCAATAAAACCCGCGAAAATCGCATCCCCCACCATCCAGTGGTACCCTGCAAACCACGCTCCACATCCCTAACCCCAGCAAAAATAACCCCTATCTAAAACAATCCCCTACCCCCACAAACCTCATTAACCAAATAAACCTGAAAACATAACCCCCACCACACCTGTAAATTACACATCGAAACCTCCCAACGCCTAACGCCCTCCCCACACAACGCCCGAACCATCCCACTTATCCTATCCACCAACGCCCGCACCACTTCCTTTTAGCAGCTTTACCCACCTTAATGAAGGGAAATTCCTAACAGACGTCCCGTCACCCTGAGGGTCGTGGTACTCCCCTCCACCCCCCCTCCCCCCCCCCCCCCGCTTACTCCCCACCAACCCTCGGGCCACCCACCCCACCTACCACCCCCAGCGATGGGTCGGCCCCCAGCGTTCGGCCATCACGCCAAAAAGAGAGCAAAAGCGAAACACCACCACGCCCAACGACCTATCTACTACCCAATTGAAAAACCAAAAGCAAGAGACAAGCTGGTGCTTCTCAGCTCTATAATCCCCTGCTGGTGTAGAGTGTCAGCACCGTCAGAAGATACCATGAGCCCTCGCTGTTACTGATGCCTAAAGAATTTGGGTCCCGGGGTCCGCTCCCATGACGGAGAAGGGCGAACGGCTATAGAGAGAGGGGAAAGGAGAGAGAAAGAAAAAAAAAAAGGGGAGAATAAAAGGGCGAGGAGAAGGCATGTTTCACCTCCTCTCCACCAACGGACCAACCGAAGGACCAGGAATTTATAACTGTACGCTGTAAGGAAATATACATCAAATTGTTTAAACAAAAAGAAATTCATAAGAACCCTGGCAAGATACCCAAATTCCACTGATATACTACAAAGGTAAACATTTAGCTACTCTATGCATCAAGATAGATGAGTAAACTCAAAAGAAACCAACAGAAGTCACGCTCAACAGTGGTTGTCTAGGCACTCCAGTAGGCGACAACCCCTTTCGCTCTCTCTCGCCAGGGCCTCTATCCTTCTTGTTGGTAACCTGGCCCGCCACACCGGCTGAGGAGGGGGGGGGGGAAGCGCAAATTCCAAGTCCGTAGCTCAGGGACCGAGAGAATGTAATGCGGAGCAGAAATCGAGGTAAGTCCCCATTAGATTTTAAGGAGGCCAAGTTGTGCCATCTTTGTGGGCAAGCAGAACAAATGGAAATCCCCATCAGTAGGGAAATATGTGGCGCTTGAGCCCTCTATCAAAGGCCGAGATATCGTCTCTTATGTAAAAGCCCATCCAAGAAAGTCTGAAAATAATTGGACTCGGGATCCCTTCGTATCGAATCACGTTAAAGTCTATCCTTGGACATTATACTTCTTTTATCTCAAAGCTTGAAGGGCACAAATGACATCCCGTGGTTGGTTTGTGGCAGATTAGGCTTTTATACGGCATGATCTCTCTCTAACTAGATGCGATGAGATGGGGGTTACCCCAATATTGAGTTGGAGAGGACATTAAGAATAGAGCAAAGATCCTCAGTACCCTTGGATTCTGGGAGGTCGCGTATCCTTATATTGGTTGCGCTGCCCACGGTTGACCAGTCCTTTAGAGTGTCGTGCATGTCTTTCAGACCATTATTGAGAGGGTTATTTGGGATTGCAAAGTGGTTAACATACGCCCTCCGACTGTTGAATCATGGTCCAACTCTGTCCCGCCAATTCCTTTAAAGGTCAGATCTAATCGCGGCAATTTTCTGTCCTGCATGCATCTTTGACTTCCTGCTACTAATTTTGAAAGTCTTTGTAACGTGGGGCAGATGACACCAAATAGGACTTCCACTCTGACATCTGTGCAGGTGCCATCAGTCCTGCGGATCAGCGGCTACCCGCAAGTGGATTCGGAAGATTGAAGGCCAATGATGGTCAGGAGACATCTGAGCTAGAAGATTTGAGCAAGACGCCATTTGGCCCTGGCATTAGAGTCTTGGCTTGAAGCGTAGCTTTGGGCCTTGGATGGGATTTATTTATGGCTTTTTAGCTTTCTCGGGGTTTTTGTAACGGTTTTAGCGGCATAGGAGTGGGAGAAATTGTCGCGGGAGACGCAATTTGTTTGAGTTCCCCAAAGAATATGACGATAGTCCTAAGGTTTTCTTCCACGGGGTAACACCCGCTACTGGCTGAGAACCTGGAGGTACCAAGTCCTCTGTTTGCAGGGAGTAGGCTAGCCAGTGGTGACAGGGAGGCTGCACGCTTTCCCTTTCTGCTGTATATGACAGTGGAGAAGCAGCTGCCATGCGTCTGATGCGCTGATATTTGCGATTGTAAGAAAGCGCTTAATAAATGCAAGAAGACCCATGTGCTGAGTTGATCTTTTAATGCCCTTGCGGCCTGGACTTTCCGCAATTTTGGCCAGGTTACGATACTAAAAAGTGGAACTGAAGCAGCTGATTCCCAAAATGTCCGGCTGGCCCATATGGTGTTGGGCAATGCAAAATGTCTGCCGCGCTCATGCACTTTACAAGATGGCGGAAGAGTAGGAGAGCCAAATGCAACCTCTGAAGGTCAATGTCTCAGAGAAAGACCCCAACTGTGTCCGTGTGTAATGCTATTATCGGAAGTGTAGGTTTCTGTTGCAGCGGGTGGGGGGGGGGGATTGGAAAGCCACAACCGCTCCGGGCTCGGGCGGGAGAGGGGGCCGCTGTATAATATAGGTATGAGTCTAATGAGTCCCCTCGCCAGAGTAGCCAAGTAGTGCTGTTAATTCTCCCCCTCAGGTCTTCCCCGTCCCGGGGGTTGTATACTCCTCACCCTCCCTGAAGCAGGCAGATGGGTCGGCGTCCTCTTACCGCTAAAGGATTCCTTTTAAAGAATTAAAAAATTTCAGCTAAAATTGCAGAATGTTGAAAAAATATAGTCTTTTCAATTTTCACCGTCTAACGCTAAAAATGTTTGTTTCGATATACTCACTACACCCGTGAATATACTCCTTAAGGGTGTTGTTTCCAATATGGGGAATTTATTAAATTTGCCTGAAAAAAAGGTGCCTGAAGAAAATCGTAATGAAAATAACAACCAAAAGTCCAGTAGGTGCTTCTCCTATTCTGAGGCTTGTGGTTGATCCAAATAGCGCACTAGGGCCAAATATGGGATATCTATAAAAAATCTGGGGAATCAATGTTGAGTTGCATTTCCATGGTCACATCTACCGTGTTCCAGTGAATAATGGCTAAAAATTGAAAGTCTGCAAAAAAAAAAAAGTGAAGTTTTGAAATTTTCATTTTCATCACCTCCACTTTGTGAAATACCTGATGGGTTAACAAACTTTCTAAACACTAATGTAAATACTATAATGTGTGTAGTTTGTTAGATTAAGTAATTTATGGGGGAATCTAACATACAGGCCCCTCAAAAGCATGTCAGAACTGGACTGCTCCCCAAAATAATCTATGTTTGCAAATTGTCTTGAAAATGTGAAAAATTATTACAAAATTTTCGAAGCCTATCCTAAGTCGTAAAATAAAAGGATGTTAAAAAATAAAAACCCATCCTATAGAAGACATATGGTACATGTGGCCCTAAAAGAGTCACATGACAGATTACAAAAATGGGGCTCTGACAGGAAAGTCAAAACTGGCATGCGGCGCTAAGAGGTGATAAATGGCCGTTGATTTTGACAGCAATGAACATATTCTCTCTAGACATAGCTCTATGCAAAAAAAGAAAGACACCTGCAACCAAAAATGAAATAAACAAGTTTGCAGCTAGTTTTTGAAAAGAAAACACATAGAGAATAAAAAAATGACAAGTAAGCTATGTCTATACACAGCACTCAATTCTTCTCGGCAGAATTTTCGGCGATTCAGTATTAAGATTCCACCACCGAAAATCTGACTGTACCCAGTGCTGGTTTGACAACGCAATGATAAATCCGTGCTGTAATCTACACATGCCCAGATTTTTTTTCGTTGTCCCGGCTTTAAAAATCCACCAGATACCGGAAGATTTTCAAACCTGTTGGATCTGCCACAGGATTGTGCCGTCGGGATGTTCGGTAAATTCAATGTAATGGGGGCTGACAGAGCAAAATCTTAAAACCGACTGTAGGTTTTTTTATTGAAAATCTGTGCCCTAAACCATGGTCCACCCAAGCATTATTTTTAAGTGCCCTCGGATTTTGGACGCAATTTTAAACATTGCAGTGTAGACCAAAGGCCTAAACACCACCCATAACCAATGCGTGCACCTCAAAGTAGAAACAAAATACAAAAACTTTACTGAGATCACATAAGAAAATTTAAAAACATTTTAAACTAGCAGAAAAGCCTATATAAAAATAAGTTCTCTCTAATAGTTATAAAGAGCTATGAAAACAGGGCCAATTATAAATTAATCTAGCTTCAAGGAAATACAAATCAATGCAAAAAACTAGCTCTGGCGAACCCCAACAAAACTGACAAAAAATCAAACAAACACACAAGCTCCAACAACCTAAGGCATGAAACCAGAGCTATTGAAACACATACTGTAGCTGGCAACAACATCCATACAATAATACCATGCCTTAAAATGCCTAATCAGGAAGAAATACATGTACAAAACTAATGCATGTTGCAAAGATGTGTCATGGCGGCCGCGGCGCCGCTGCCCCCCTGCGGCCGTTTCCCTGCCTGCCAGGGCCGCGGCGCGGGCATCTCGGTCAACCCGCGGCCACCCTCGTCCCACGCCGGCTCGCTTTACCTGGCCCCCGCTCCGGTGAACTGCGCTCCTGGTCTTCCCGGCCGTCGTGCGCATAGCGCGCCCCCTACGCGCGCGCAGGCGACGGCTGGTTTAATTTAAAGGCCAGTTCCCGGTAATTGGCTTATTGCCGGGCGCTGTCCTATATAATGTATCCGCCCCCGGCCACCTGTTTTGCCAGATATTGTTGGTGTGCTTAGTGAGAGTTTGGAGTGTCCTGTGTCTGTATTGCTGTATCCTGTACCAGTCCGTTCCGCTACGTTTCCTGACCTTGCCTGATTTGCCCGCCTGCCCTGCCGTCTGTCCCCCGTCCTGACCACGAACCTCTCTGCTCTGGCCGCCTGCCCTGAGACCTTCTTGCCTGTTCCTGACTTACGCCATTGGATTTAACGATTCTGTACCACACGCAGTACCCCCGGCTGCCCGCCACCCCGCAAGCAAGTCACGTCAGGGGTTAACGACCTGGTACCCTCACGCCGCTGCAAGTCCATCCCCGCTTTGCGGCGGGGCACTGTGAAAAACCGGGGGCCTACTTAGATTCCGGTCCCTGGCGTGGCTTAACTACCATCGCTAGCGGTGGTCCAGCGGATCCATCGAACCGTCACAGTACAATCTGGCCATGGATTCCGTCCAGGGTACCTCTGCCCGAACTCCGGGACGTTTACGACGGCCCGTACGCCCAGCCAGAGTCAAGCGCCATCGACCACTCGCGGC